>PVJA010026703.1:0-29378 GCA_004027025.1 Myocastor coypus
AAATTTTATTTGCACTTATTTTGTGCTTAATTTATTTCTGCGCTATAGTTTTTGTTTATTCAGTTTCTTCTGAGATAACTTTTTCTTCTGTGCAACTTCCTCCTCTGATTTAGGAACAATTTGATCATTTTCAGTAAAGATCATCTCAATATGTCAGGAGGAGCTCATCTATGGGTTAATCCAACCATGAGCTCTATAAGTATGGCGGCTCATCTCGGATACTTTGTTCACCTGGATATGTTCAAGAGAATCTACATCTAAACCCTTACATTCAGCATTACTCTCTGCATTTTTAAGCATGTACAGCAAAAATTCAGCACTTTTTTTGTTCCTCCCACCCTGTATGCAGCCCCACTGTTGTGGCCTGGGCCTACCTACCAACTCCACCATTGTAATACTAGAATGGCACACATTGCTTCTTTAATGCGACATCCCTCAACTACTTGGTAGCCTTTCGGATATGCATAACCTTCATGGCCTGATCAGTTTTACACTTGTTCTTAAAGTGGAAGTGAAGATGTAAGCCTCTTCATTTGCATGATTTCATGGAGTTTTCTGGGTCAAGAGATTAGCAAACCATTTTCACAGGTCACTTCAGGCTGCTGACAGAAGAGGAAGCCCAATAAAAAACTTTTGATTTTGGTGCTCAATAAGAACAATGGCCCAGTTGATAGTCTCTTATCATGCCTCTGAGAATGATGATGTTAGGCTCTGTCTCATTATTAAGTCACACCAAAGGAGGAACTGAGGTCTCTCTGCAAATGGCTGTTTTTCCTGCTTTGTTCTCAGCTCCTCCATTATGTTCCCACTGATTTCTGGAGGTGAATGGTAAAGCCAGTTTGGAGGATCGTATTGTAGAATTACAGTTGTTGTGGATGGAAGCATTCAGGAGGAAACACAATGAGAACTCATAGGGGCCTGTGTAAGCCACATGGTAAGCTGAAAGTGGCAAGAAAACAATGTGACTTTCATATTATTCTGACCAGTCTTGGTAGTACTTGTAACTAGCATCAACATCATGAATGTACAGTGACAACATTTGATAGTCTTTAAAATCTAATATCCAGTGTGTCTCAAGGAGTGACACAGGGTCACGAGCACCCATATAGGTGGTACTAAAGAACACCGGAAACTGTAAAGACATGGATATCTACGTTAGTCCAATGTACACATGTTCTTTTTTTATGTATATAGTACAAGGTCTCTAGGGTCTCACTACCCAAATTGGACTTGTGTTTCTTTTGGATATATATAAATTTAGGGAAAGGCCTACAAGGTGTTCAGTGTCTCACTACTAGATTGGACTTGTAGTGATTTGCCTATTTACAGACTCCCAAGTGCTGGGATTATAGGCACATGCCACCATGCCCATTCTCAGTTGCCTTCTCAATGCACCCTAGGGGCAGAGCTGGCACAACATGACCAGGGAGGCACCTGCTTGCCATCCACTGAGCTATTTGGCCAGCCCTTGGGCTTGTAGTGATCATGTTTTCAGCCTCCCAAGCTGTGGGATTATAGACATGTGTGACCATATCCAGTCGCAATCGCTGTCTTAGCATACCCTGAGGTCAGGGCCAACATAGCATACCAGGGATCGAAATCTGGTCCCTGTGCCTGCTTAAGCAGGTACTTTAATCTACTGAGCTATCTGGCCAATCCCACACATGTTCTAAAGACCTCTGATTTTTTTTTCAATGTTGCTATCTTTTCATTATAGTGTGCATACCTAGAGAAAAATGGTACACCAGATAATAAAGAATATTTCCTATTATCCCAGAATTCTGAAAGACTGAGGCAAGGAAATTGAAAGTTGGAGCCTACCCTGAGCAAACTAGTGATTTAATGAGACTCTGTCTCAAAATAAAAATAATATATAACAAATTAAAATAAAATAAAGACCATGATTGAAGATCTCCATTAAATGCTTGGTATTACTAATTAATTAATTAATGTAAAGAACACAGGGGATAGCTAGGACATGATTGTATCTGAGTACCACAGAAGAAATCTTCATGTAACAACTGAAAAACAGACAAATCATAAATACAACCTTGTTCTCCATTATTTTATTGGGTAAGTCATTACATTTCACAAATATCTATGGATTTTATATAAGAATAGGAGTCCTATCCAAATAAGAACATTATCCAAGGTTTGATACACACAGAGAGGAGCCCTGAACTCATTCTAGGCTTTGGCAGTTGGTTTGGCCTTAGGATGTTGGCACTGCAGTGTGTCAGTTTGCCACCCATGTGGAGCTGAACTCAGCATGCCAGAAGCAGGAGCTACAGTCATCCCAGGGTCATTTCTGCACAGCCCAATAGCTGAAGATCTTGGATTGCATAAGGGACTATCTGGAGAAAAAACTAGAGAATATTTGGAAGGATTTTCAACCCTATTTAATCCTTATCACAAATCCCACTACTACAAGGCTCCATAAAGATGTACATAGTCTAGAAAGCCCATAATCTAAATTATGTGCATAGCCTATATAAAATCCTAAATCATAATGGTATGGATAACAAAGAACCTCAAGAAAAGTGCAAGCCCTTCCCACTTTAAATAGGATTGTAACTGTGAAGGCTTCCTTTTCTAGCAATTCTATAAATATCATTGTTATTAGAATTTCTTTAAGTATTTACTCTATGAGATGCTAAAGAAATCCCTGACTGATATTAAGAACTTCTTAGTATTAATCATAGCAACCTACACCCTTGGCTACCCAGACCTAGCCTACAGAGCATTAAGTGCTCTAATGCTCTGAAAAGAATCCAGGCCTCAACTTAGAATTACATGAGAGAATAAATTAAGATAAACTCTGGATCTCCACCACCCAAAAATTTATAATAACAGTGAGACATTCACAGAAGTAGAAAAGGTAATGGGGTTCTCTGATCAGGCACATTCCTTTCACCTCTACATAGGACAGGAAAAGAGAGGCATTTGATGCTCTCTGAAGCTAAGCAGGTAGTTCTAAGAGACTGCCATGAAATGTAAAACCACCTCCTCCAAACGTGACCAGGAATCTTATTTCTTGATATTGACACTAGGTTTATTGCTATGGCCCTAGAGGGAGATTAATGCAAGGTGAGCAGCATCATGGAACCATCTACAGCCCCACAATCTTGAAGCTAAGGATGCCTGTATATTGCAGGAATCAGTAATAACCATAACAGTAGACAAAACAGAGTCATCTTGCAAGTATCTAAGAGGCAAAGGGTAAAGAGACAGAAAGAAGTGGTGGAGATAATCCAAGCTGAGGATGGACCATTTCTTATAAAGGAATACAACATGGCTGGCAAGAGATGGATAATAATGAAAAATTATTTTTTTTTTGAGACAGGGTCTCACTGTGCAGTTCAGGCTGGCTTTGAGCTCACTTTTGTAGCCCAGGTTGGTCTCGAACTCACAAGGATCCTCCTGCCTCAGCCTCCCAAGTGCTGGGATTACAGGCGTGAGCCACCACACCCGGCTTTATAATGAAAAATTTTTAAAATGACTCACAGCTGAGGTTGTTTCTGGAAACTTCCCAGAAACAATTGTCAGCTGACCAGACAGGCACATTAAAAAAAAAAAAAACTCTCTTGATAGTGTCCATTGAGATAAAACAAGTCTAACTCCTTCCCTCTCTTCTTCACATGTTACAGTAGAGTTTTGGGAAGAGAGAAGGTGGTAATGAGGTATTTCAGAAAGGGAAAGCCTGAGTGTACACATCTCCCAGGGGTACAGGGCTGTGGAAGAGAACATTAGAATCAGTTTCCAGCTACAGTGAATTTTTCTAATGTCTGCTATAGTGCAGATGGATGACTATCCAACAGAGGTCCATGTCTCAAAGCCCATTTCCAGGGCAGTACCTTTAGGATGGAGTCGCCTTTAGTAGGTGGGGCCTGGCAGATGAACCGTAGTCATCAAGTGTTCCACTGGGGTCCAGTCTCACACTCTTCCTGTCTTATTCTGACGCCTGCCTCACAATACAAATATATTCGGCCACCTTCTCTCATCATGACATCTCATCCTCAACAGAAGCCCAAAGGAATCTGGGACTGTAATCTACAGAGGCGTGAGCCAAAATAAACCCTTTCTCTTTATAAGTAAACAAACTCAGGTGTTTTATTGCAGTGACAGAATCTCACATATTAATTAAAATCTTTCAAAGTCTCTCTCAATTGTCATGATTTTGGAAGAAAAGCTATTCAGCAGAGTCTGGTGGGCAGGCAGCCATTGGAGATTAAAAAAAATAACTTGATATGCAAAAGTGTTTAGTTTTGAATGACACAGAAATTGATGAAACTTGAGAATCAAGTAATTTCCAAAGTGGTGACCTTCCAAGCAGTTGGGATGCCTCCCTGTTCTGATGAGTGATTTCTGTTTCTAAGCTTTGAATCTTGAAAAGATTCCCTTTACAATTTTCTTTTTGATATATTCTGAGGAGGGCTTGATAAAAATAGATATTTGGAAGTTTGAGTTATTATTTCCAGAAAGGGAGTTGTACTCTCCACATTATTTTAGAGGTTCACCTTAAAGAGCATTTTTTCTTATGTGCATGTGCTGAGAGCATGTTGTCAATATTGAGAAATTTGACATCTCAGCTCTTGTTTGGCCTTCTCTCCCAAGTTTCATGGGTGTGCTTTTATAGAAATACAACTTAGAAATAACCTTATAGAGAAATTCAAAATATTTCCAACTTACAAACTTAAGCTAATTTAGTTGCTTAGAAAGCCAAAATCATAAAAGAAAAAATAACTCTTAGACTTCCTCAAATGTATTTGTGTATAGAAACCAATGACAGAAATATTAAGATGAGTAGCATTCCAATCAGCAGTAGGCCTAAGTACAGAAAATTGAGAATAATTTTCAGAATGTAACATTAAATCAATTCAGCATTCATCACAATAAAATCATTAAAGAGATAAGATCTAGGCAAAATGGAAGAAAGACAGCCTCTTTAACAAATGGTGCTGGAAAAATTGGCTCTCTACATGCCGAAAACTAAAACTTGACCCTAGTCTATCACCATGAGCAAAAATAAAGTTGAAATGGATTAAAGATCTAAATATTAAAAGTGAAACATTAAATCTCCTGGAAGACAAAATGGAAGTAAGGTTTACATACAACTCTCACTAAATTTTTCTGGCTCAGTTTATAATGTATTCTTATAAATAATTATTTAGAAAGAAGCCAAAGAGCAAGCTATGAAAGGCAAAACAAAAACATTGTCGGTTTATTATTTTCTTCATTCCATCCTGTTTCATTATTAGTGTCAATTCATCATGAATTAGACATATTTTCAGTACTGATAATATTTATGCGGTTAGCACTCTATTTTCTTCTTTTCTTGTCATATAATTATTATTTTTGTTAAATTTTTTTAAAAACCTATACACTTTATTTTCTTTTGCTTGAGGATATTTCAAGTCATAATTCAGCTTATATTTCACTATAAAAATCTCAGTAAATCTGTTTAATTTAAAAATCTCAAGAAAGGAAGAATTTTAGGTAATATATTTATACTCCAATCTGTTTATCTCATAGCCACTAAATTATTTGCTATGAGATTGGATCACATCCCATGAGATCCCAGGAAAGAAGAGGATGGGCTTAACACCATTTGGGATGTCTAATTTTCCATTACTTCAAATGCTTTGCTCCATCTAAATAAGAGATTTAATAGTTACATAGCTGCAAGAGAGTATCACAACTTCCTTACCCATTCTTTAGTTCATGAGCATCTGGGTTTTTCCCAGGATTTAGCAATAACAAACTGTGCTGCTATAAAATTGGGTGCACATACATCACTGTGGTAAGATGCTTTCAGTTCTTCTGGAAGAATATCCAGAAGGGAAATAGCTGGGTTGGATGGGATTTCCAATCACAGTTTTCTGAGGAATCACCACAGTGATCCCCACAGTGGTTGTACCAGTCTGCACTCCCACCCATAGCACAGAAGGGTTCCTTTTTCACCACAGCCTCTATAGCATTTATTACTGGATGACTTCTTGATGTTAATCATTCTTTCTGGGGTGAGATGGAATCTCAGTGTGGTTTTAATTTACATCTCTTGAATGACTAATGATGTTAAACATTATTTTTGCTATATTTCCTTGCCATTTGTTACTTCTTCCTCTGAGAAGCATGTATCCATCTCAAATGCTCATTTTTGGACTGGGTCTCTGAATTTTAAGAGGCCTGAATTTTTTAATTCAATGTATGTTCTAGATAGAAGGCCTTTGTCATAGAAACATTCAGCTATAATTTTTTCTAGCGTGTTCTCTTTCTTTTTACATGGTTGAAGACTTGCTTTGAACTGTAAACATTTCTCAAAAATATGAGATCCCTGTTGTTGATTATTTGGAGTATTTCCCATGCAGTTTCGTTTTTGTTCATGAACTCTCTACTATCATATCTTTGACATTTATACCTACATTTTTTCCAAGAGATTTAGTGTTTCTATTTTAATTTTTAAACCTTTGATGCATTTTGATTGTAGCTTTGTGCATGGTGATATGCATGGGTCTACTTTTAACCTTTGGCATGTGGAAAGGCAATTTGTCCAGCACCATTCATTAAAAGTGCTATCTTTATTCAGTGAGCCTGTATGGCTCCGTTATCAAAGTTAAGATTGCAGAGTGTGGTTGAAGTTGTGTCTGCATCTTTTAATCTGTTCCATTGATCCTAAGGTCTGTCTCTACACCAGTACCATGCTGATTTTAGCATAGTAGCTTTACAGTATAATTTCAGATCAGTGATTGTGATACTTCCTGACTTTTCTTTGTTGTCCAGGACTGCTTTTGACATTCTGGGTCTCTTCTGGTTCCTAATGAATTTGAGGAAAGTTTTCTCTAGCTTTGTGAGATATACCAATGATACTTTAAGCAGGATTTTATTGAATCTGCATAACAGTTTTGGTAATATGATCATTTTCACAATGTTGGTTCTTCATATCGAGGAGCATGGAATATTTTTGTACAGTGGAGCATCATTCAGCTATAAAACAAAACAAATTTGAGTCTTCTGCCAGTAAAATGATACAACTACAGAACATACTCTTAAGTGAAATAAATCGGACTCACATGTGCAAAAATCATATTGCCTCATTAGCGTGAGAGCCTGAAAAAATGGAATCTGAAGGGTACACTAGATATTGAGAAAAGGGAATGAACTTATTAAAGAAAAAAGTATGGCCAAGCTGAAGATTAAGACAGTAAAGTGAGCAGGGCAATGAGATTTATCTACAAATGTAAACAGTTTGGTTAGGGCAACAGTACTGTACATTTCTGCTGGTCTCTGGAAAGAAATATTTAATGCTGTAATTAGTTTCATATCCTGTTTCAATTGTACATTTTTTCTTCTTAATTTCTGAAAAAAATGCTTTCATTTTTTCTTTCTTCTTCAATGTTACATATACACATTTGGCAATATGAATAACTGGTTGGAAGATGGCACCTATGCATTACGACAGATATTGTGATGTTGGTGTTACTTTGTTAAGTGAAACTCTGTATCACCAAAATTTTTTCTGTTTTCATTCTAATTTGCATTTTCTTTCAAAAGTGAAAAGTTTTCAAAAAGAGCATGTCACACCTGAGTTTCTGGGTTTTATCGTTTATGTATCTGGTCATTTGCTTTTACTGGTAAATAGATATAATTTAGACTCTAGCCAAAATTCTGGAGATCAGTTTCACCTAGTGCTGGGTCAGCTGCTCACCTCACACCCAACAGGACCACATCAGGTTGCCTGACACGAAGTGTATACCTGAGCAAACAAAGGGCTTTACTCTGAAACCACAGTGCACACCAGCATCATTAGTGGAGACTTAGTATCACTGTTAATATCGGTGGTCTATGTCTGGTGTGTTATGGTTGGGAGAAGGATATTGGGAGCCTGAGGAGAATGACGTGGAAATGATGAAATCCTAACATACATTCCTTGTTGATATATTATCATTCTTCCTTTACTGAGTCTTGCTCTCTAACTCCAAGGAAATGTTGTCTGTGTTTATGAATTTATTTGTTTCTTTGATTACTGTGGCACTGAAGACTGAAGCCAGGGCCTTGGCATTGAACTACATCTCCAGCACTCTCCTTTTAAAAACTATCTTCAAGGGCTGGTCAGATAGCTCGATCCCCTGTGTGCCATGCTAGCCCCACGCCCAAGGCTTGCTGAGAAGGTGACTGAGACTGAATGTGGTGTCTTGTGCCTGTAATCTCAGTATTTGGGAGGCTGAAAACAAGAGGATCCTTATGAGTCTAGTCTGTGTAGTGAGACCCTGTAGACCCTGTGCTAAATACATTTAAAAAATTAAAAACTTAGCTTCCTATATTGTGATAGGTTCTGGACAAATCAGTAAGTTGCACATGCCAAGCTGAAACTTGAATTCCTTCTCTCTCAATCTTTAGTAATGCTGGGATTACATGAATGCACTACCATGTTGCATTTATTTTTAATAAAATCAAAACCTGTAATTTTATGTGAATAAATCTACCTTTGTGGAATCAGAAGTTAACACTAGGGAAAAAGGAAACTAACTATCCTCCTCTATGTGTTTTAAAAATTATGAATTATATCATGTTTCCTAAATAGGATTCATTATTTATGCATACATAAAGGAGAAATTATTATGTAAATTTCTGAAGGCTTTCCTGTGCCCTCTAACACTAAGGTTGAAATTTAATCACCATTATAACAGTACTGGAAGAAGGGTGGTGAGAGATACTAAGGTCCTTAGGGCAGCACCCTCATGAATAATTGAAAAGAGTGGAAATAGGCTCCTTACCATGAGAGTACATTTCTGATAAAGGGGATGGACCTGGCCTGATTTTTCTCCCTGTGCCTTTCTTTCCTGCCTCTCAGGATGGTGCTCTCCACTCTGGATACAGCCTAAGACCTTTACCAAATGTAGGTGCCGTGAACTTTAACCCATCAGTCTCTAAAAACATAAGAAATAAATGCCTGCTCTTTATAATTAACCCAGCATTGTTGGATAGAATGTTCTTGTAAAAGAAAATAGACTAATATAACCATTAACCAGCCTGGGTTTTGCTTGACAGATACAATATACTTGATATTTTTCCCCTGTTGTTAGTTTCCTTGTTATCATTTAATGCATCCTTTCCAAAAGCCATATTGCATTGAGTACTGAACTTTTCCTAGGACTCCTTAGATTAACCCTAGCAAGAGTTTGTTTGCTTGTTTAAAAATAATGTAATGTGTTTAAGTATCTCAATTTTGCTTATTAACCAATATAAATACTTTATTTGCTTCCCTAAGTCTTTCTCCCTGTAGAAAGCATACCTTAAAAGGTTTAAGCACACCACACACACTGTAATGGAATAGCAAAAGTCTCCTTTTTAAAATAATACTTTTTGAACTTAACTAAAATATGTAATTAGTAGATAGTTTCAATTGTGAATAAGGTTTGAAGAAGCAATTATATTTCACATCCCTAATATTTTCCTGGTAAGAAAAACATGACATTCTCTTGACATTTAAATTCATGTGTTTTATTCTCTTCCTATAAACACTAACTTGTTTAATGCTTTACTAGAGACAGTAAGAACTATTTTCACTTCAATAACTACCCCATAAGGTACTGACCTGATAACTCTGTTACTGAAAGCCACAGGTCTGGGCTATTAACAATTAACTAAGGTAAGCTGCATTTGTGATATGTGATAAGAATGACCTTGTTTAATAATATAGTTCACAGATGAGCAGCAAAGTTCGAGTAGCTGCAGGTCTTAAATACATTCTAAATAAGCCTTACTACACACTTCGACACAAAGATTACAGTACTGACCAGTGTCATTCTAATATTTACAGGAAATTTTAATGTACTCTGACAGGATCAATTATAAGAAAGTTTATTTTGTATATTTGGATTCCACAAAATGATATCATCTAACTTATTTCCTTACATAGGCAAAAATAAGTCTTTGTGTTTTCAGGAAATCACATGTGATATAGTCTTCAAAAGATTTTACATTTCAAGAGCCAGTGTTTTATTTGGAATTCCACAATAATTGTTTAGGTAAGCATTTTCAGTCATTTCCACTGTATTTGGTGCTCCCATTGACATGTAGTGGAACAATTATGACTATTACTCAAATTTACTCATTATTCACTGTGTGGCCCAATGCTAGGTTTTCTTGTCTTTCTCTTTTGTTACTGGCCTGGCTTAGGTAATCATTTAGATTTTGATCACTGAGATATTTAGACAAATAATAAAGACTTTGTCTTGCAGAATATGTAAAATGGAAAAAAAAAAACATTTTCAATTTGAGAAATAAAACATACAGATACTTAGTCTTCCACTGAAATGTGAGCAAACATGCAAAAATGCTAACTCAGTATGACTTAGCTAAGCACCTGCAGCTCTTTGTGTTATGGTTATTAAGAATTTGAGGTGTACAAAAGAGTATACACAAATCTGGGCATTACAGTGCATGCCTGTTATCCCAGCAATTGGGGGACTTGCAGCGGGACCCCTGTAAGTTCCAGGTTAGCCTAGGATACGAAGTGAGTTCAAGGTAAAAATCTGTCAGAGACAGAGAGAGAAATCGAGACAGAGGCAGAGGAGACCAAGACAGAGACAGAGAGATAGAGAGACAGAGACAGACAGAGGGACTGAGAGACATAGAGAGACAGTCAGAGAGCGACAGAGAGAGAAACAGAGAGAGAGAGAGAGAGAGAATGTAAGTAAATGAGTTTGGTAAACACTGCAGCTTTCTCTATTGCAAGATTGTACAAAGTACTTAATAAGTCGTGGGTGCCTTCTTTACCTCTATATGGAGGCTGTAGAGAGCTCTGAAGACACTACTAGTGGAAATATATTTTGATTAAATTTCTCTTTATATTTACAAGGACATTAGCACTTCACAACATAGTTTTGAGAATAATAGGCTATAGACATATATTTGAGATTAATTAATTAGTATTTATGGCAACAATTAAATCCCTGAAATTGCTAGTGTACAAAGACAGTGAAGAATGAAAACTTGGAAAAATTGCCACAAGTTCCAGTATAGTATAAGTATTATATTTAGATTATTGCACATACATATCATAGATTTTTAGAATTTTTAAATTAGAAGTAAGAATAGAAATCATACAGTTCAACCAGCTCACTTCTTAGCTGAGCAATTAAGAATTAAAGAATTAAGATGATTTAAAGTCATGCAGCTTATTTTCTAGCTGCTCATCAAAATCAAGAGAGACAATACATTCCCCAAGGAAACCTGCACTGAACAAAAGCAGCAATTTCTGATCACAAGACATTAAAGAATGTTGAAAATAACTTTTTAAATAAAGATGGTGAAGCAAATTCGTTAAGGTCCCTTCTTTCCTTCTTTAATGGGGCAGGAATTTCTAGTTTACAAGGCATTCCAAATCCTTGCTGGAAGCAATCAAACAAGCTCAAAACTATGAGAAGGAAACAAAGGAGCTCTTGGCGGTTTGCAGTTGCACGAACCTTTCTGTTGTTAAATCTGGGAATGTTTGAGAAGAGAACAGAGCAATTCAGTTTTATTTTCTTTGACTCCATAGCAATTCTGGTCACCTTAGAGAGCAGGAAGGTTTTGGGTTTTTTTAAATAAACAAGTCTGTACTTAGACATAAAACGATTTGAAATGGTATAAGCCCACTTACGGCAGCATTTCTCTCTCTTTCTATATTTATATAGTGCAATCTGAGTGTAAGGAACTGTTAGTCTCGCTTCTTGTATTCACAGTTAACAGTGTTTGCTTATATAAAACAGACCGCTCCAGCTCTAATTGTTTCACAACACTACCTTTGGTCAGTTCTAATTTTCTAACTAATTAAATGTAAATATTATTCCGAATTATAAGGCAATAAGCTTAGGTGTCATATTCTCGCCTTCTCTACAATTTTATTTCCTTGAGCAGGTGCCATAAATTGCCGTTCAATATGAATGCCTATAAAATGAGAAGAAGCATGATATTTCCCTGATGGTCTCATCAAAAGGCCCAGGGGACACAATATGTGTGAATATTTTTGTAAACAATGAAACTATACTTAAACATTATGGATTTTTTTATTATGCTAGTGTGAATTATTACTGTTCCTATTTACAAGACACTTCTCTGACACTGCAATTGATATTAAAAAGAAACAGAACATTACAAATCAACAGAGTAGCAGTTTTCATCAGACAATAATTTTTGCAAAAATGTTTGACAAATTGAGATCAATGTAACACAAATGAAGTGCAGTGGAATAGAAGTACAGTATATGGTGGAGTAGAGTCTTTTGAAGTTAATTTAAGAAGTATTAAGGTGGGGCAGCGAGATAGCTCAGCAGTCTGAAGGGCCTACTTAGGCAAGCTTAGGTAACCGCAGGGACCAAGGCTTGATCCCTGGCACCACATGCTGCACCAGCCCCACCCCCAGGGCAGGTAGAGCTGGCCGTAGCATAAATGAATAAATAAAGTTTATTTTAAAAAGAAGTTTAAAAAAAGAACTTTTAAGATAATTTAAAGAAAATGAGGGTAACAATGTAGAAGAGAATACAACATGCAAATGATAGCATTGGCAAATCAAAAGCCAGTAGTTATGAACAATGAATTATTATTCTAGTATGAGACAAGGGTTAAAAAGCAAAGCCTCATAATAGAATGAGTATCTATTCAGTACAAGGTTAAATTCTGATATTTCTCTGTTTGTAAAGAAAAAGTTCGGTAAGGAATTAAGAACATCCTTTATACACAGGGAGCTCCACTCACATGGCCAACTCAATGAGACAATATTTGTTTCCATTCAAAGATGCATTGTCATTGACTCTACAGTTGTATCTCTCCACAGGACTCCAGAATTAGACAAACAATTGTCCCTTTAGCATCTATCATTGGATACTGAGGGTCAAGCTCAAAACTTAGGTGTCCACACATGAACTCTTCTGAACTCTTCTCTCCTCCTTCACTTGGCTCTGAGTAAATGGTGCCACAACTCACCCATTTGTTCAAACTGACATCCGTGCAACCAGTTTAGCTCCATTCCTCTGCTTATAACCCAAATCCAAATGACCAATTCCCCTGTGAAGATAAATCCCGAATCTATAAGTTAACCATTTCTCATCATCATTCACTATAGTTAGAGACAACTTCACGAATTTCAGTAGCCTCTGAAACAATCTACGAGATTCCATTCCAGTCCCACTGCTGTCTCTAATCCAAACAGCAAACCAAGCAACTCTTTTAGCACATAAAATGTGTTATTCTATTGCCTCTCTTAAAATCTGTACTCAAGTGTAAAATAAAGTTCAAGCTCCCAATGTTGGTTCAGAGTAGCCCATGAACCTGGCTCTGGCCCTCTCTATTGCTTCATCTGTTCTGTAACTATTTAATCTTTCTGTAACAATTCAGTCCTGCCTGCTTCTGACTGCCCTGTGGTTCCCAAAGGACTCCAGGTAGCGCATGCCAACCTCATGGCTTTTAAACTTTCTCTTCTTCTGTCTGATCTACTCTTCTCCTAGTAACGGCAAGCCTTTTAGAAATTTCAATAATAACATCCTGCTATGCATGCACGCCAGAGGTTCACCACCACAACCTCTAGACAACCAAATGTTCTCTTCATGACCGGTCAAGCAACACCCTTCCTAAAGATCTGGTCATGGTACTAGAACTCTTTAGCATTCTTCGTGCTTTACCAAATTTTATTTTTCCTCAATGTACCTACTACTATAGGACATACCCTACATAGAGTTTGTGCATTTGCTCATTACATGTCTCTACCACTGCCACCATAAATTAAATTCACAGAGTATGTCATCTGTCATACTCACTGCCATATTTCCTCTGTTTGGAAAAAATCAGCATGCTACAGATGTTTACATAAGACATTTGTCAATTTTTAGGATGCTACATTTGCTCAAGATAATTTTCAATATTTGTAATTTTTATATATTCCCATTACTTAAAGATGAAAAAGGAGTAAGTGGATTGTACAACTTAGATGTCTGCCTGTTTTCTTATTGCTCTGGGTTATAGAAGAAAGACATTGCCTGTTCCACACAATGCACCCTTCTAGCAAAATGTGCTTCTATAGCACTGAGGATGAGCATGTGGAGTGGGCATCTGTCACACCTGAACCCTGAGCTTCACCCATGCTTAGAAGCTGTCACCAGCCTGGTAGAAAGCTGCACAGGCCACCTGGCTTGGAAGGATCATTAGACCTAATCATAGCATTCTCTGGAATATTTGAAAATAAGAAACGGGGATGGAAGTCATAAACTGATCTGAGTGATGTGAAAGTTGGGGAGAAGTCACTGTCAGCTGTTTCAAGTCTTATGCCAGCTAAAGACAGAGAGTAAGACTGTGCAAACTTGTGGAAAGATGCTGAGATTTCCTGAGCAAGCTTGTAGTAGAGGACTGGAGGAGAGAAGAACACATCTCTTTTGGACAGAGCTCCCAACAAATCTTCTTTCCCATGTGAATTTTTTTTTTTTTTTTTTTTTTGGTCTTTTTGAGACAGGGTCTCGCTATGCAGTTCAGGCTGGCCTTGAGCTCCCTTTTGTAGCCCAGGCTTACCTCAAACTCGCACCAATCCTCCTGCCTCAGCCTTGCAAGTGCTGGGATTATAGGCATGCTACCATGCATGGCTTCCATGTGAATTCTGAAAATAGAGAATATGTCCTTAAGAAATGTGAGTAGGAAACCTTTTTTTTTTTCTTCTCCTTCTTCTTTTTTTATTCCTTAAGAGAAACACAACACTGGCCCAATCCTAGATTATGGACTAAAAAGTTCAGTAACTGTCCCTACTTCATTTCTGTAACCAGGCATACACAAATGGCAGAGATTAAATGTCTGAGCTTTGATGATGATATATGAAACGCACACCACAACTGCATATTTGTCTAAGCCACTCAAGGTGTTTTACCTACCTTCTGTTGACATTACGCAGGAACTGGATGCAAACTTGGTGAAACATACCTCTAATCCCTGCATTTGGGGACACGAAGGATAAAAGAATGGCAAGTTTGAAACCAGTCAGTGTAATTAAGCAACTTAGTGAGACCCTGTCTCAAAATAATTCTCAAAATAATTCTAAGATAGGGTCTGGGAAGGCAGCTCAATATGAAGGCCTGGGTTGCAGCTCTAGTGCCACACACACACACACACACACACACACCAAGTGGAACCTCTCAGACAACTTGATTTGCTGACCTAAACTATGCTTCTTGATGTTAGCTTTCTGTTAGCAAGTAAAGTATGAGTTTGAATCAACCACCTAGATAATTCAAGTCAAAACTTTGCTTTGGCTTGAATTGCCTAACAGCAGAGCAAGTTCATAAGCTCTTGACATAGCAAGTAAACTGTCCAGGAACTAGAGCCAAAGGATGGTTGTGACTTGTGTTATGCTGGCACCTGCATACTCGCTCCATCTCACACGTGAGCAAGACGTGTACAGAGCTTCAATGTAAAAATGATATTGATGGCTAATTCTAGGTCACTCTGGGGGAGGTGAAATTTTGGTTATGGAACTCCAGCCCTTTGGAGTGTCAGGCACTGCTCACAAAAGCAGGCCTTCCCAGCCACAGCATTACTGCAGAGTAGGAGTACAGGAGGTACAGGAGGGCGCACTACTGACAAGAAATTCACACAGCTGAGAGATGCTTGGGGAGTGAAGTGGCTTTTGAAAGCCCTGCAGTCTCTATATAGTAGATTAGCTATAGATTAAATAATAAAATCAGATATTTAGGGCCTTCAAATCCAAAATAGTATTACTGAATCTCACGCCTACTGCATTGGGTAACTTACAGTGTACAATTAGGACTAAGGTGGTGCCCTTGGCAAAAAGCTTGCCTGGGGTACAAGAGGCCACTGTTTCTGTCCTTAATGTCAAATAGGTAAATAAATAATGCTTTTACTAAAATTATATACGCAAACTGAAATACTTTCCACTGATATTTGTTCTATATGCCTTTATAAGAGTATATGTTACTAATGATACCTATGGGAGAAAAGAAGAAGTAATCTTCTATGTATGAATAGCTAGTACTGTGCTTGGTCAATAAAGACCACATTTTGAGAACTGAGGGCATTCCTGAAATACACTGTCCACAATATTTTAAGTCAAGCTATCAGTAGAATAATTTCTTCATTTATTTTTTCTGCCAGTACTGGGGATTGATCTCAGGACCTTGCACTTAGCAAGCAAGTGCTCATTCTACTGAGTTATCTCCCCAGCCCTAGTAGAATAATTTCTGCTGAAAGATCATTCTGTAAGATTTAGAACATTTACATTATCAAGGCTGTGATGGAATTATAGCTTAAGATTTATTTATCATATATATTCAATAATTTTTATTACACACACTAATAATGTGAGCCATAATGTACCTTCACAGATACCACTGCCCATATTTATTTACACATTATTGTCACATCACCTCACTATGGGCTCCTCAACTTTGCATTGCCAGAGCTGTACCATCTTTTTTATTTTTTTTTAATTCTTTCAATATAGGGTCTTGCTACACAGTTCATGCTCATAGTGATCCTCCTGTCTCAGCCTCCGCAGTGCTGGATTATAGGCATGTGCCACCATGCCTGGTTTGGGAGCCTGCACTAAGCCAGTGCACCATGTGGTACTAAAGACCGAACTTGCAACCTTGAGCTTACAAGGCAGATGCTTATGCTACCAAGATAACTCTCTAGCCCTTTTTACCATCTTTTTTTTAGTACACATTTGTAATTAAAGACAGAATTGCACAACAATTTCACAAGAACTAGTATTTATATATTATTCTATGCATTGCCAATAAGCATTTTGCTATTCCTTGGAATTAGTAATATGTATTTCCCCCTACTAACGTTTCTGACCCTATCCCTTTCTTAGTGAAAATCAGTACTACTTTGTGTTCTCCAGTGTTGGTTGCTGCTGCTCACAGCCTTGACTAAGATCTTTTGTAACATTTAGTGAGTCAGATGAATCTACCTGACCATGTTGGCACTAGATCTGCTTTAGTGAAAGAAAATCTTAAATACATGATGAGCATGATTTGTAATTAAATCTGTGCTTTCTCTTTTGATCTGTCGGAGTTAATTCTGCTTCTAATTTTTAAGTATATTATGAATTAATAGTAACCTTGAGACTATGCCAAGTCACAAATACTGCCACATAATTTAGACCTAGTCTTCCTTTTGAATTGCTAAGTCTGAGCTACCAGCACTTCTGAGCTTTTATCCTAGGATACACACACTCACACTCAAAGCCTTGATCATCTCAGTTAATGTGACCAGTTAGTGCACACTGGATCAGATATTGATGCTATGTGAGCACATTACTCAAGGTCATGCAAACAGCTATTAAAGTCAGGCAGTGAAACCTTATCAGAGTCAATCAGGAAGGCATGGCACTGCTTTGAGTTTACGTAAGAGGAGGCAGAAGGGGACAAATAATGGATGTGCCAAGTCAGGGAAGGATCAGCTGCAGAAACTGCCCGCTCTGTACAAACAGCATGTATTTGTTCAGATCTGCACGGATTGTTTTTCTCCTTTCCTTTCCTTTTTTTTTTTTTTTTTTTTTTTTTTTTTTTTTTTTTTTTTTTTTTTTTTTTTTTTTTTTTTTTTTTTTTTTTTTTTTTTTTTTTTTTTTTTTTTTTTTTTTTTTTTTTTTTTTTTTTTTTTTTTTTTTTAAGATGTAAAACCTTCAGGCTGATTGATCCCAGGAAAGAAGTCAAATGGGTTGCAGAAATTACTTTGTGGCTCTGTTACCAAAGCCACATGAGCAATTATATTCAATTAGATGCCACTCAGCTGATATTTTTATTGGCTTCCTTAAAAATCCTCTCCCCTATCCCTGCAGTTGGCACATTCAGTAGCCCCCAGCATTTTGGTGACACTGAACAATGTGTCAACATTTTATTGTGAGATCATTCCAAATGGTTTATTAGAAAAGCACTCCCATTTGCATTTGGTTCTGTTTAGCTCCAGCTAGATACACATTTGTTCTTATATTTTTTCCTAAGCTTCCCTGCATACCACAGGGTACGTTGGATGACATTTTATTTATTTTAACTTGTCTTTTTGATTTTTCCAAGAGTGACAAAAAGAATGTTTTTGAGAATACTCTTCTTTAAGATACTGATTTCTTTTTTTTTAATTTAATATTTTTATTGTTTAAATTTAACAACGGTTATATTACATATTTTCATCATAAGATCAGCTTAGATTAATACATATAGGTATATAAGATTGATCAAACAATTAAACATTAACATTTTTAAATCAACATTACTTCTTTTTTTCTTTTCCCCTTTCTTTTTTTTTTTCTGAAAGTTGACACATTGCATATTGTCCTCACAATCGTTCTACAGAGTACAGTGTGTGGGCATGACCCACCTCCCTATTAATGTTGCTTAGAAAAAAAAAGGAAAAGAATATACTTCTCTTTGGACTAAGAGGAAGCAGATACATACACAGTCAAATGCTCTGCAATTGCAGTGGGCCACCAGTGAAGCTTGTAATGTTGGAGGCTATTGAATCTAAGCCTCCTAAAGCTCATCTCACCAATCTAGCTCTGCGTTTCATGCATCGTAATTAAGCATTTTTTTTCTTGCTGGGTGGTCAAGGGCAAGTTGAAGCAAGACCTGTATAACAAAACATTCGTATTTTTTTTGTATCTTCCAGGGTCAAATCCCCTCAGGATTAAGTTTGGGACTATAGACAGTATTTTGTAGAACTGTTGTTAGTGTCAGGCTTCGGGGCGTGTCACGGCCATTGCTTGGCCAGTTTGCTTTCTGTGAAAGCCTGAGAGAATGTTTTTCTCTGGGTGACTCTCCTTAGATACACTATAGTTCATTCATCCCTTTCCTCTGAGGTCCCATAATCTCCTTGACCAGAAAATTTGAGACACCTCTGAGTTATAGGATATTACAGCACAGGTTCTCTTATATCCTGGGTCCTTACTGACCTTGAAGGGCTAGGGCCAAAATATTGGCTATCCTTATAGCACTTCTTTTTCTCCAACTTTTGGTCTGTTAACTTACATTCTCAACCCTCCAGCAGAAAAGCTTTGTGATACTATTACTCTATAACATAGGTACTTGAGCTTATCATCACTGGCTTTCTGAGTATCAAATATCTTATATCACATTGTATGGAAAGTTATTAGAATATCAATGATGGTCAGAAAATATCATTTCCAAGGTAAGTCAAAGATATAAGATACCGATTTCTATAAGTGAAGATTTTTAATATTTTTCAAAAAATACCCTTAATCAAATTATTTAACTTTTAAGTACATCTGATCTATACACTTATAAATGAGATCCTATAGCAATTATCTACTTTATAAGGTGTCCTAATGATATATATTATCTTATAAAAAGATTAGTCCTCACAAAAATCCCATTGATAAATTAATGAGTTCTTGCAACCATTAATAAAAAATTAATGTTTCTTTTTCTAAGTTTCTTCACTAAAAAGTCATATGACAGCCTAAAAAAATAAATTGCAAGATGAACTTTATACTGTAGACCAATGATAGATGCTGCATTCATAGATATTGCTACTGTCATTTTTTAAAACATGCCCTTATTTTTCCTTCTGTTCCTTTTCAGATATTTATTAGGCACCTACTCTGTACAAGGAACTTAACGAAATTACAAAGAATATAGGTGATTTCTCAAACCACATTGACTATTCATTGTATCATGGAAAACTAAATATGTGCACAAACATGTGCCTTCAAATCCAGGAAAGTAGTGGAAAACTGACTTACAGAGGAGAAAAATAACATCTATGTAGAGAATATGAAGAACACTCTTCCAGGATCTGCACTGATGATCAGGACTTCTACCTGTGAGATTAAGGTTAGGAACAGCAAAGAGCAGGAGCAAAGTAAGGAAAATGCAGGCCTTAGTGGCTCCCTAGGAAGACATCTGTTGGATCAAATCATAAATACATGATATGAAAGAAGATAGAAAATTAGTATTTTCTCTGGAGTCTAAAAGGGATCTCTGGAAAAGAAGTTCCACTGGATGCAGTTTTCTGAATTCTTTATAAATTATAAGGAGACCCAAGAGGAACCCAACTGATAAGTCAGGAGACTATTTCTGCATCCCAGGAAAAGAAGACATATGGTCTTGATGTACAGTACAAGGAAAGGAGAAAAATGGCCAAATTTAGAATATGATCTGGAGATGGAGTAAAAGAATTGTCCATGAATAGGTTTTGGGGAAATAAAAGACAACTCTTCAGTTCCTTGCCAATGCAACTACAACAATACTGAATTCCCCAAGACAGGAAAAACTGTTGGAAAATATTAGGATTGATAGAAATTGTGTAATAAAAAAAGTTTCATTTTGGAGGTGTTAAATTTAAATTATTGCTCAATGTCTAGATCAATACCAGATCAATGCAATCAGATTACATTACTGATCAAAGCCAGATCAATACAGTGCTGCATCAATAAGTAAATGCAGTCAGTATCTGCAGTGTAGAGATGCAGTTTGAAACGAGCTGTGTGAACAGGATTAACAGTAAACTTTTCAAGCTTGTCAAGGTGGGTGAACTAGCTTGTTTATGTTGGCAGTGCTAGCAGGCATTGGCTAAAATCACAGGTCTGAGTTACACACGGTAAAACTGAGACAGATTCTGGCCCTAGATTTTCCAACAGGAACAAGTGAAACAGAAAATGTCCTCTGTCATGACGGCTAATCTTTCCTGTAGTCTGCTGTAATTGTGCCTTATGGAAAAACCTTACCCAACTCTCTTCACTTCTAGTCTGGATGGCATTGGAGTCTTCATTAAAAATTGGTGCTTTGCCAATTATAGTTCAGATGCTTGCTAAGCATTTATGACTTCGTGACTCCCAAGTACCAGTTTCAGAATAATGATGACTAGCTCATTAATTACACAAAGCAGTCAATGGCCAAATAGATTAGAGAAAATCTACATGGCATTTGATGTAGCCTGCTGTTCCCATCTCCCCAAATCAGTCCCAAAACAAGTACCAATATGCTTGGCATTTCTGAGAGACTCGATGCACTACAAATTCTCTGGTATTGGTCAACAACAAAATAAATCTCAAAAATACAATTGCCTGGAAGAAATCTTCAAAGTCTTATAGTGGAGTGACACAAAGCATAACCTAAACCAAGGTAAGTAATTAAGACTTATCTCCACCAATAAGTCATCTCTCAAGCAGTACTGAGGCCAGCGTGAGTGTGATTTGATCTGTTAATGATTCTGATAATATCTACAATTATTGTAGAATCTGTTAATGTCTTTCTCCAAGCTAGAAGAGTAGTAACAGGACAAATCTATCTATATATCTGTCTGTCTGTCTGTCTGTGTGCCTATGTATGTATGCATGCATGTAAGTATGTATGTATGTATGTATGTACGTATCTATCTATCTATCTATCTACCTATCTATCTATCTATCTACCCATCCATCCATCTATGTATTGATCATCGAATTCACTCTAAAATCATCAAAGTATCTCAACTAACAGAACCTTTCTCTGGTTGCTTATTTTTTACCAATTTATCAATCTGAAACATGGTTATTGAGCATCTACTATGAAGTTAAGCACTATTCAAAACACCGGGGACATACCAGTCAACAAAAATAAAAAAGATTTGTGAAATCTCCTTTTCTTTCACAAGAAAAGGCAAGTAACAAACAGAATAAATAATAAAAAGTTATAGAATATTATAAAAAATAATTCCTAGTGAGAAAACAAAATGGACTAGGCTGACAAGGAGTGTGAAGTAGAGTGGGGTCAAAGGAGAAATTGCAATTCAAAATACTCAGGGTGGTCTTGGTAAACAGATGTTCTTTAATGAAAGACTTTAAATAGGAGATATATTTGTTCTATTTTGTGAATAATAGGGCATTGTAGGGCATTCATTCTGTTATTTTTACACCATATTTGTTGAAGTGAATTTCTGTATATTGCCTATTACAGCATTTTATTTTATCACCTTTTCATAAGAAATGATATTAAATGAGACCATATTTTGACCTCATATTCACAATATTATAGCTGCCAACGCCATCTTTTGTACACTGAATCTGTTGGAGTAATTCCATAGCATTGTCTTTAGATGTGTAAGCTGAACTCCATTCGACGTGTCTCAAATCTGTGGGAAGCACATTCACTGTGGTTCTTTCTGAGCTACTCAGATTATGTCACAGTAGATCACTATTGGTTCAAAGAGATAGGGACTATCCTGGTTATTTGGTTGGATCAATTTATTAAAAGAAACCACATTAAATTGGCTCTACAATTCCACACCCTATGGCTTGAAGATCCACCCTAAGATAGTTTGTTGCTGGATGGTATAAGTGGAAATGAAGGACAAATCTGCTTCTTTTTGTTTGGAAGGGCTTAAATTTCACCTTCGCCTTGGATGCCACCTCCTTCTTTCTGGTTCATACTCATCAGGCTTACATTACAGACACATTGCTCTCCTGATATGGACTCGCATAGGGCGTTGCAATGAGCTCAAGACCTTCAAGTCAATTCTTTGGTCTTCTGTGCACAGATAAACCTTTTATACTTTTCCACATATTCACGTATATAAGAATTTGTAAATTCTTTTTTTTTTTTTTTTTTTGTCTTTTTGAGACAGGGTCTCGCTATGCAGTTCAGGCTGGCCTTGAGCTCACTTCCGTAGCCCAGGCTGGTCTCGAACTCACACTGATCCTCCTGCCTCAGCCTCCCGAATGCTGGGATTACAGGCATGCGCCACCACGCCCGGCTTGTAAATTCTTACATACATGCATATTTTGCACTATATCTGTTTCTCTAGTAAGCAAGATAACCCAAACACCTTCGTATTTGACATCCCAACATGATCCTGTGGCTCTAAAATTTTTTTCACTTTCCAAGAATGGGCCTTTGGTATACTTAGTTGATATTTTTGTTGCTATAGCTGAACAGTTAGAAAAACTGATCTGACTCAAGTTGGACATATCAGCACCTCCCTCCAAGAAATTCAATGTAAACATCCTTGCTTATATCTAAAAGTAAGGGTTGCTTATAAATGAAGATCTGTGTGTTATCCATGGGTCTACAGAATTAAACGTAGTTCACATGTTGGAATAAAGATGGCATATAGAGAGAATAAAAATAAACAATCCATGTATAGTCACAGTTAGAGAGCTTATGAAAGACTTCATTCCTGATAGCATTCACATTAAATCCCATTCCCTCTCAAATCTCAGTAGCATACTCTGCCTTAAATAGGTCTGAGACACTGCTTTATTGTTTTAAATAAACATTCAGGCATTTCCATTGATTATAGTAATCTTTTTTCTTTTCTTTTCTTGAAATTTTTAGATTTTTCTAGACTTGTGAATGAAGAAACTTCCATAAGTACAAATAAAACAGAATTCAAGTCAACCACTTATTCACATACCTGAATAAATGGTAGTGCTTCAAGAAGCCATAAATATTTACAAAGCAACTTACCTCCAAGTAGAGGACAGTTTACGTGGCTAAAGACGAAAGGAGGTTAAGAAAAAATGAGTAAGGAACCTAACTACTTAACAAGTACAGAAATCCTTGCCACATTCTATATCCTAAGCACTTCCCACTACATATTTCAAATTAACTAGCAATCCTACTTTAAAATGGGAACAAGTCAACCACAGCCTATAAATTTTTTATCTAGCAATTTCCTTTAACTTTTCTGCTAGTCAGTTTTCCAGCACTGCAACAAAATTGCTGAGATAATTAATTTATAGAATGCAAAGATTTGCTTGTCTCCAATTTTAGAGGTTTCAATAAATGGCAAGCAAACTTGTTGTTTTAACCTCTCATGGTGGTGATAGCAGAGCATACCAAGAACTTCATGGCTAAATAGCGGAAAAGCAAGATGGAAGAGCCAAGAGTGCATAATCAACTTCAAAGCCACACCCTCAGTCACCTAAAAATATCATACCAACCCTCACTTCCTAAAGGTGCCATGACTTCTGCAAAACATGAATTGGAGATGAAACTTTGAAGAGTGGGCGTTGGGGACGAATTCATACCCAAATACATTTTGCACTTGGATTTCAAAGATTAATGTCCATCTTTTAATGCAAATTGCATTAACCCATCCCCAGATTTTCCAAACTATAATCTTCCCAGCATAGGCCAAAAGTCCAATTCTAAAGTCTACTCTGAGACCTAAGGCAAACTCAACTGTGAAACACTATAAAAATCAAAGAGAAAGTTAGATAATTCTAGTAAACAATGATGAGCCATATGATAAACATTCCTCCTCCAAAATAGTATAATATGGAATTGTTAAGAAGGAACTGGCCTGGTCTAGCCCAATAGCTTAGTGGACTAAAGCACCTGCTTAAGCAGACACACACTGGGGTTCCAGACTAGGCTGCTTGCAAAGACTCTAATTATTCCACTCACTGGCTAGTCTCAGACTTACCTTTAGTTGGAAGCCTCCATGATTCTATAACTCTTTAATTCTGCATGCCTGAAAAGCCAGCATCATTTGGATAATGCCAAGGACTAATCCCATGACAACCTACTTAGACCATGATTCCAGCCTCTAAGTGCCTTAACAAAACCCTTAAGCAAAACCTAAGGAAATAAGTTCTGAGTCAGTGCTGCTAGGCAGGGCACCAAAGGGTACTTTTCTGAAAGGTCTGTCATCAAAATCCTTCAAAATAAATGTGCATTTATGTGTCTGAGCCTATAAATTGGGACAGAACGTAGACATTCAACATATACACAAAAGCAGTGTGTGTTTGGGTTAAAATGAAAAGATTTATAAATGCATCCTTAGCTAGCAAAGGTCAAAAACAGGATTCCACTTTACACTGTATTTAGTTCTCAACAATAAGATCATTTTCTAGGATGATACATTAGCTGAGCAGCAATATGGTCTACAGTTCTCCTCATACTATAGTGATTATTAATCTGTGAATATGGCTTCAGGGGTTTTGCTCCTATGTCCTTTGATTCAGTTGTTCAGGGACGAGTCCAAGTTCTACATCTTAATAAATATTTCAGTCAATTCTAATTCAAGGGGGATCCACAAGCCATGCCTTGAAAATTGTCCTAGGGTAATTACCTTCATGGGCAGAACAAAACAACAGAATATTTGCTGAATTGGAATCAAAAGGCGCAACATTCCTGAAGCTGTTTATTTATACTAAAAGAAATTTATACCATCCTATCTTATTTGGCCACTGTCAGGTTAAATGACACAATTAACACTTACTATAATATTCATAGATCCCTATTTTTCTTGCCAAGTCACAAGAACAAAAGCATGGTGATTCCATGAGAAAGAATTTTGAATATTAAACAATAATGTAGCTACAACTGTTAGCAAGTAGGAATTGGACAGTGAAATCAAATAACTGCAGGAAGACAAAAAAAAAATCCATGCTCTGTTTTGTTCTGAATTTGCCTTCTTTCCTGATATTTTAGCTGAGAAATAGCATGGTCCACAGTCTTGCTCATACAGTGATAATTATTAACCTGAGAATATGGTTTCAAGGGATTTGTTCCTATGTTCTTTGATTCAGTTGATCAGGGATGAGTCCAAGATCCACATTGTAATAAATATTTCAGGCAATTTAATTCAGGGAGAACTGTGAGCCAAGCCTTGAAAATTGTCTACAGTAATTAAGTCCCTTCTCAGTGGCCAAGGGTTAACTAAATCATGACATTTCTAGGTATTCTTCTCACTTTGAGTTTGAAACTTAGCTTCCTTTCGATATATATTGGGTTGAATACAAGTATTGTTTCCATTACTGTCTAGAGCACCACCTCACTTCCTGCATGCCTACCTGGCTGCCTACCTGCCTGCCTGCCTGCCTGCCTGCCTGCCTGCCTGCCTGCCTGCCTGCCTGCCTGCCTGCCTCTAGGACTGAGATTCCACCTGCTTTGCTACTGCTACTCAAGATTGCTCTCTTCAGGTTCCCTATAAATTTTAAGATTATTTTCTCTGAGAAATGCTATCAGTATTTTGGCTGGGATTGTGTTAAATCTACATATCAGTTTTGGAGGAATAGTCATTTTGATATTTGATAACATTTGTTCCATCTGTCCGGGAACTGGCATAATTTCCTATTTTCTGACATATTATTCTATTTCCCTTTTTGAAATGCTATAGTTTTCATTATAGATAACTTTCGCTTTCTTGATTAGGTTAGTTACTGAATATTTAATGTTCCTTGAGGTTATTGGGAACAGTATTATTTTCTTAAATTTTTTCTCAATTCATTTTTGGTATAAAAAAAATGCTATTGATTTTTCTTGACCTTATAGCCTGCCACATCAGGGAATTTGTTTATTAATTCCAGAAGTTTTTGGTGAATTTTCTTTAACATTTTTGCATAGAACATCAAATCCTGGGCAAATAGTGATAGTGTAAGTTCTTTCTTGAAATATGTCTCTTTTATGAAATCATAAGCTTCTAATATTGTTATTAGGTCATCTGTGCATTTACTACTCTAGAACATGGAATCTTTAATAACAGAAGTTAGTGAACTCCTAGGAATCCATGCATTCTCAATTTGGTATATGGACAGGGCAGGTAACATTCTTATTTCTTTAAAAGACATCAGAAATATAAACACAAAGTTCTCTGAAATACTTGTGACTGATAACAGCATTTGCTTGCATGAGACCTCTTGTGTACTCACACACTCACAATCTGGACATTCTTGCCTCTGTGTGGTTGCTGTGATGATCATTTCACTTGCCTTTCCAGCTTAAATACTAACACTTATCCGGGAACTACGATCTCATATTTCTCCATGAAATCCTTGCAGAGCTCTCTTTTTGGGTAAATACACTCATATTGTGAATTCACATAGCAACTGTCCATGTGTCTATTCTTATAACTGGCACTCTGTAGCATAACTGCCTGTTCCATGTTACCCATTAAACTTAAAACACCTTAAGTATTTAAACAGTTTGCCATAACTTGTGTTTTATGGTCATGTTAAGAAATGGCATTCCATATCAAAGAATAGTCATCCTGTAGCATATATAAACTACTTCAATGAAAAAAGTTGCCAGAAACATTTTTGAGGGTACAAAGATAAGCAGGAAATGGTCTATGCCATTCCCTTTCCAATTGCAAAAGCACAAATATTTATAATTCATGTATATTTAGTAAGTAAGAGTTTGAAAAGCAATGAGTTGCAGCATACACCATTTCAGGGAGATGATAAAAATAACCTGCATGGTTAAGGATCAGTAGGTGTAGGGATCTGGTGGTCTTTCCATAGTTCCCAGGACAAAATGGCAAAAGGACTCAGAAAACAAAGACAAGAGCAAATAGTTGAGGTCAGATGGTAGACTAAGCCTGATAGGCAAAGGCCCCAAGAACAATAGGGGCATTTAGTTGTACCTTTGCAAAGTGATAAGATGCAGTATTGCCTAGAGGTTAATAGCCCATAATATTCAGCCAAGATTTCTTTCCTCAAGTCTGAGGTAGCTTGACTGCTTTAGGCAATGAGGCCTCATCCTGCCCGCTCATGTATGATCAATTTCCAGCTTTAGTGGCTCCCATCAAGTAGGTGCTTCGGTGCGACTGGAACATGTTAAACATTGATTTCAACAAGCAGTAAAGCAACAAAGAAACTTAATATGACTGAGAAAGCTAAGAATAAGAAGATGGTTTATTTATGAGTACCTAAGTTTAAGAACTGGATCTGAAACCATTCAATACATGCAGTCCCTATTTAAAAATATCTTCACATTAATTTAAGTATTGTCAGGAGTTTACACACACAAGGATACTTTAATCAGAACTACTGGTTTCTAGTCTAACATAAAGAGCTTTTAAATCCCATTCCATCTCACTAAGAAATCAAAAGCTGAACAATAAAAATCAAAAGTTGTAACAGAATCCAGACTCTTCTTAGTTCTCTAAGAGATAATACAGAGCACACTACTATCTCCAAGTCTGGAGAGAATGGTAATTGTGTTCAGAGGGTCA
This sequence comes from Myocastor coypus, assembly GCA_004027025.1. NCBI lineage: Eukaryota > Metazoa > Chordata > Mammalia > Rodentia > Myocastoridae > Myocastor > Myocastor coypus. The sequence continues at coordinate 27,936 of PVJA010026703.1, forward strand.
CAGTAGACTATCGGAAAGACCCAGAGAATTTCAAGGGAAAACCAGTGGCAGAGAAAGAAAACTTGAATTTCTAATGTTTACTTAGTGTGGACAGCTCTGAGTTAAAAGCTCCATGAATTTCAGCCACAGGAGCCCACCTACGACTATGAGTTTTACTGCTGGGCTTCATCAGTGTCTCCCAGGGGAAATGGGAGATAAATCTCCTCAGGCTTCCACTGCAGGAAGGTGGTAAAATACACCTGAACTTGCTATCCTTCCAAAGAACTGCTCTCAGGGAGAAATGACATAACTAAAACCTAGTTTTGTCAGAGTCTAACTGACCTGAGGAAGAAAGTTATCTGACTCTATCCAGCTCTAAACATCCTCATAGGAGAAGAGAAAGATATAACTTAAATCCTCTTCCAACCATATATTCCTATGTGGAACAATTGGTGATACTTGACCTAAACGTCTCAGCTCACTGGAAATCAGAACGGGATTATAGATCTCAGATCCCAAAGAACCTTGATTATAGTTCTTCATTTTTTATTCATTTTTTATGTATTTGGTACAGCGCCTCACTACACAGCTCAGTCTCGTAGTGATTGTCCTGTTTTCAGCCTCCTCATCTCTGGGATTGCAGGCATACGCCACCACACCCCATCTTAATGGCCAACTGGACATGCCAAGAGGGCCCAACTGGCAATGCATGAGGTGCCAGGGATCAAACCCAGGTTTTTGCACTAGCCTGGGCAGGTGCTTAGACCACTGAGCTACCTCTATGGCTCCTGATTATGGTTCTCCAATTCACCATATGACATTTCGCATTAGGCTGAAAATTATAAGTATAGTAAAAGCAAAATACACAGTTTGAAGAAACTGAATCAATGTCAGAACCAGAGCCAGATAAAGTGGGAATGTTGGAATTATTAGGCAAAATATTCCTTATAATGGTTACTGAAACACTAAGGGTATTAATGAGAAAATATAGATAAAAGATAAACAGGGAAGGGAAATCTAAGGCAAAAAAAGAAACAATAAGGATCAAAATCACAGTAACAGAAATAAAAAATTGCTCATTAGTAAAGCAGACATGTCTGAAGAAATAATTTCTAAAGATAGGGTAGGCCAGCAGAAACCTATAGAACTGAGAACAATGTTGAAAAATATCACAGATCATTCAAGTATTGTAAGGATAACTTCAAAAGCTGTAGCATATATATATATATATATATATATGGAAAATATAGAAAGCAAGAAAAAAGAAAGAAAGAAGGAAGGAAGGCAAGGAAGGAGGGAGGGAGGAAGGATGGAAGAAAGGAAGAAAGGAAGGAAGGCACAATGAGAGAAGAAATATTTGAACAGACAAAAGACTGAATTTCCCTCCAATTAGTGTCAGATACAAGACGACAGATTCAGGAAGTTCACACAATACCAAACAGAAAAAAAAAAAAAAAAAAAAAA
>PVJA010026704.1:0-29374 GCA_004027025.1 Myocastor coypus
ATCAGGAAGTGAATGAACATGTAGGCAACCTCATCATTGCAATAAACAAGTTAGAGAAATAAAAAATGATAGTGAAAAGAGAGAAATGAAAGAAAAAACAGTTAAGAGAAAGAGAGAAGAAAAAATACAAAAATGATTACAGAATACTGGACAAAACGAGATGGCATCCAACTAGCCAGAAAACGGATAGCCAATCAGACAAACAGTGGAGGATGAAAGTAGCAAAATATCTATCTTTCTTAGTTCTTTGATAATGACTATATTTTATTCCAGAAATGTTCTGTCTATGGAGTTGATCTTGGCTTCTGGATGTAGCACCTGAGACTGGATTTCTGTTGATCTTTCTCTCCAGAGTCGAATTGCTGGCTCCTCTGTGCTGCTTGAGACACTTCAATGTTTCTGATCTCACTAATTTCTCTGTGCTCCAAGGGCATGTGTATACCCATGCACCTGTTTCCAGCTGTTCTCCTGAGTGCCATGATTAGAGTTCCTCTCAGTCTATTTGATAAAGGTCTTTTAACTCCTCTCAGGCCTGATATTCTAAAAATAATCTGTTTTTAATTTAGCTAATTTTATTATTACAATTTAGGAAAATATAATGATTATATTCATTATAGGAAATATGTACCTGTTTGTGATACATATTTTTCTTTCTTTAGCAGAGTATCAATAATCAAATCAAGGACCTCACACTGGGCCAGACAGTGAGATGTATCCCCAGCCATTAGAAGATATATTTTAATTCTTCTTTTTATCTCAGCCAGTCCTGTACCCACCTGTCAAACCCCTTTCCTTCCTCATTCACAAAATTATTCTTTTTATCATTTTCATTTTTTTCTTTTTTCATCTTTTTTTCTCTATTTCCTTGTATTTTAGAACAATTATTTCCTATTTTATAATATGTTTCAGATTTTGGTTCTTGTTTAAACTTTCAGTTTCTCAAGTCAGAGAGATAATGCAATATTTACATATGTGTAGACAAATTATTTTATTTACACTTATGGGCTTAATGTGCATGCATTTACCTATAAATGACTCAATTTTATCCTTCTTTATGGCTGTGTAATTCTTGATTATATTTGAAAAAATATTTGTATGCATTCATTGGTTGATGGCCATTTCAATACTTCTATAATTTAATTGTTATCAACTATGCTGTTATAAGGATGTGGAGGAAAGAATTATACTGGGGCAATTCTGCTGTTTCGGGCCATGTAAAATCTTAGACTAAAAATATCAATAGTAACTCATAAATTTCTATTATATGAGGCTTTTAATTCTGTTTGGAATATAAGAAGTGGAATAGCTAGGTCAATGGCTTGATTTTTATTTTACTTAATTATATCAATATTATTTCTTTCCATGTACTATTTTACATTTTGATAAATAGATCATTAGCTACTACTGTACCATAAAAAGATCAAATTCAGTCATTGTAGGAAAATTCATGACACTTGAGGCTTTAATGTTAAGGAATGTCATTCAAATATGCCAACTTAAATATGCATATGCTTCCACTTATATGACAAACTCAATATATGATTGAAGTTTCGTATACAAGATTATAGGACAAAACAACGAGAAAATAATTGTTGTTATCCAATCAGAATAATGTACCTAATAACGTAGCTGCATTCAATTTAATTATATTATGTGTTTTAAATCTTTTTGATCTAGTGATCTTGTTGTTCATTCATTTGTATAACAATAACTACCTGATTTTATAAGTACTTGTAAAATAAACACATGCATCTCATGCTGGCACAAAAGATAGGTTAGAGAAAAAAGGAGAAAAAAAACCCGGTGCACTGTGTGTTTTTACTAATTCCTCAAAATAGATGTAAATATTATGAACTGCAAGTATGTTCAAATAAAAGTTTCAATAGATGCAATTTGAAAACTTTATTCTGAGGAGTTGCTATTGATATCTTCAGTCTAAGATTACATGGCCTGAAACAGCAGAACTTCCCCAGTATAATTCTTTCCTCCAAAATTGAAATACATCAGATGCAGACAGCTTCAAACTTCTGTTTTATTCATTCCTTGTCCTTTTCCATACCTCTACAACAATGTTCTGCTTAGGACCAGGGAGCTAGAATAGTAGAATAAGTGCTTGCTGACAAATGCAAGTTACTGAGTACAAATCTTCATGCCACCAATAATAATATTAATAATAATAATAATAATAATAATATAATGTCCTGCTGAGTCATTGGAACTTAAACAAAAGCAAAAACAATAATACTGATTTCTGTTTACTTAAAATCTTGGCAAATACTTCACCTCAAGCTTTTGCATTAACTTTGATTTTTTGAAAATATACTAAAATTGTATTTTCTTGATTACTGAGTCTTTTGTTGCTTCCCTAAATTTTATTAAAAGAGTGATAGATCATTTACTTTTTTCTAATCCTAGCCATGTTGTGAACAATGGATTTCCCAGGGCTCAGTACACAAGTTCTTGAATCATTTATACTTGTATATCTGGGCTCATGTCCTTATCGATTCTATACCTCAACTCTGAATACCAGTTATTTACTTACACCCCTAATATGTAACTTCAACCTAGATGTCACTCTGCAATTTCAATTCATATTTCCAAATTCAAACTCTATGGTTTAATAATATATATTTTAAACCTAATGTGTGGAAGCTAGTCCCTTAAGTTCTATAATGGTTTGTTCTTCCTCCACATTTTCCTATCTCTGTAAATAGTACAGATACATTTTTAGCAGCAGACAAAAAGGTTATCATCATCATTGATTACTCCCTTTCATCTTGTACTCTATGCAATGTCGTCTTAATTACTAATTCCATATTTCTGAAATGAATCCTGTGCCTATGCTCATCTCTGTATCCCTCTCACCTTTAACCTAACCTAGTTTCTATATTGTTTTCCTGGAAATATGGACACATGTGAAGTTTCCCCTCTTGTCTCTCACACAATATATCTTCTTTACTGAACAATCACATTGATTTCAAGGCTAAGTAAAATCATGACACTTGTGTGCTCAAAACCTCTCAATAACTTTCATTGTCATATTGGGTACAAATTTCTATAAAAACCTACAGGACACCATATGACTCACACTACTTTTATCATCAATATTCTGAATTCATCTTGTCTCTTTTACTTGTTTTGTCACATTGTTTTAATACTATCCCATGTAAATGTTAGGCGTATCTAACTTTGGAAAACTTGTGTTACTGTTCTCTGTATGGACAACTATGTTTTCCTCATAATTGCATGATTTGTGCTGCAATTCGTATAAATTCTATGCTCAAATATACCCTTTAAAGGAAATTATCTCAGTGCTTCTTCTTTTGCCCCGTGGTTTAGGTGCTTCTTGTAGGTCATGCCTGCCCTTTGGATCCCAGATCCCCTATGTTTTGGTTTGTGTGTAGTTTTTCCCCCAAAGCCTCATCCAGTCATAGGGGTATGATTCTAGAGTTTCTTATTAACTCACGATTCACTGGGATTATGAATGTGAGTTCTACTGGAATTATGGGTGTTAGTGCTACACCTGGGGCTGATAGTATGAATGCAACATAAGGGAGGAGGAGGAGGAGGAGAAGGGTGAAGAGGAGGAGGAGGAGAAAAGGAAGGAAGAGGAGGAGGAGACGTTTTCTGTGTGAGGGAAAAATCCCATGACAGTGAAACAGAGCCAAAATATACTAAAATACAGACAGGGAATTCAGATTTCCTTGATTCAGATGATGAAGAAAACAACACTGTTAGTACATACATACCTAGTTGAAGTGTCTCAAAATGCCCTTGTAAAAAATTAGAAGGATTCAATGTTAGAACTAAGTCCAAAAATATAGTGAAGATCCTGGCAGAGTGAAACATAATAGACAGGATGCCAGCACTGCCATGCAATTTTCAGGTTTTTTTTTTAATATAGTGATTGCTGTATAGCATGATATTATCTTCAGTTTATGTTACCAGATATAAATGTGTAAGATTTGTTTAAAAAAGTAAAACAGAACGGTAACAAAAATCTCATAGGAAATTCAAGAGAAAAATTTTTCAAGCATTAACTGCTTCTTTCAAAAGACCTGCAGAAATTGATGTAACAATTGTCCAAATTATACAACATATATAAATAAATGTGTTTGTCCCTTATTTCTTTTCTTTCCTTTCTCATGAGTAAATAAAATTATAAAAATTCAATAGATACTGTGAAAAGGAAATAATTTGTTCAATGGAAAGGAAACCTGGGATGAGGAAAAGGACAATTTTGGAAATTTTAACAGATTTGCTACAAGATTCTGTGAAATACAAAGGTGATGAAATTCAAAGAAAATAGTTCTGCATGTACTAGTAGCAATATTAAAACAAGTATTTATTATGACACTTCACTAGCTGAACTGGAAATATTCTTAGATCTGCTATACTTAACATAAATTTCTCATTGTGATTGCAGGAATGGAAAGGAAATATGGGGAACAAATGAGTCAAAAGATGGCATAAAATTTACACTCTTGTAGACATAAAGAGTTATCATGCTTTTACTTTAGAAATTTTTTCCTGGAACTTAGCTATCAAGTACTTTTTTTGTATAGTAATAACCTGAATGATGCTGTGAACAGATGTATTGCTCTCATCTCCCAAATTAGCTTCAATGTTTCCAGTTGACATTACACTTGCTAACAGAGTATAAAGTTGACTCATTCTGGAACTGTTTAAGGAAAAAAAAAAGATACCAAGTGAAATGCTGCAATTTTACAAATAAAAGTTTTGTTCTATGAACATTAATTGTCTCAAAGATATAACACTAGCCTCATTTATGGTAAACAAAAGCAAACTGGTACTGTTCATGTCAATATTTGAAAATGACATAAAGATCGATAGCAAAATCTCAAAAAATTAAGTCTGAAATGGAAATTTTCAACAAACAAATGGAATGAGGAATAGATGTTTGTGATAAGTTATGCAGTAATGTTCATGCCACATGAAACACTAAGTTTGGGCAAATACTTATATTTTACTCTAAATACGCACAGCAAGGGGCTAGGGAAATAGGTCAGTAGAATAAGTTGCCTGGCAAGCACAGGGTCCTGAGTTCAATCCCAAAATAAATAAATAAATAAACAAATAAACAAACAAATAAGCATGATGCAAACATGTATGGTTTAACTAGCTTAAAAGTTCACACAAAGATCTTTTATCTAGAATTTGTAATTAACTGAAAACCTTTAGGGCCCCATAATTCAAAGACTCAATTCATAAATGGGCATCTGAGATGAACACACACTTCCCAGAGGAAGAAATGTGACAATCCTATGAATACGTGAAGGAATGCTTCATATTTCTAGCCAACACTCTGATATCAGCTCACCCCAGAAAGAATGATGATCTTGAAATCAAACAACAACAAAAGTTGGAGAGGTTGTGGGGAAAAGGAACCCTTCACCACTGCTGGTGGGAATTCAGACTGGTGCAACCATTATGGAAAGTAGTGTGCAGACACCCTAAAAAATTAGAACTGGAAATCCCATTCAATCCAGCTGTACCCCTACTGGAAATTTTCCCAGAAGAGCTGAAAATATCATATCATAGTGATGTTTGTGCTCCTATGCTTATAGCAGCACAATTTGTGAGAGCCAAATTATGGAAACAATCAAAATGCCCATCATCTGAAAAATGGTTGAAAAGACATGGTTTTTTTATACAATGGAATGTCTGGGATAAAGAATGATATACTAGAAGACTTCATATATAAGTGCATGCAACTTGACGACACAAAGAATTGTTTGTACTAATATTGTTTAGATAAGATATCATGTCTGCATCTTGTCCTCTGAATAACTAGTATGAAGATAACAATGTAAAATGTATTAATTTTTATTCTATTTACAATTAAGTACTATTCTACTAACCTATTTTGAAACTCTTTCATTGCTATTTTATCTGCTTTTTCTCATTAAAATGAATGAAACATAGACATTCCAAAAGAAAAGGAGAAGAAAAAAGATAAGATAAGATAAGAATATGATAAGAAAAGAATATGACAAGTGCAAAGGCTGGCCTGATAGCTCAGTAGACTAAAGCACCTGCTTAGGCAGAGCACAGTGACCAGGGTTTGATCCTTGGGGTGCCATGCTGGCCCAGCCCCCGGGGCATGCTGAGAGAGCAATTGAGACTGGGTGTGGTGACTTGTGCCTATAATCCCAGCACTTGGGAGGCTGTAAACCAGAGAATCTCTAAAAGTCTGATCTATGTAGTGTGACCCTGAACACCCTATAGACCCTAAATATATGGGGGTGCAGGGGGGACAACAACTGCAGAGGAAATAAATATATTTATGCCCAGGTAACTATACAAAATAATGTGAAATGCACTGGTAAGACAACAGCTTAAACAGCAGGCACATCACAAATACCTACTATAACCAGATTCTCATATTGCTCTATTCATCGTTCTTTCTTTGATAGAAATTTTAAAATTAATAAAAAGAAATACTGGGTTAAAATAAAAAAAAATTAAAAGAAATACATTTTAAAGGGCTTATCAAATGCAAATATGGATGTCCTTCAGGTAAGGCAGTTACAAATGTTTTGTGTTGCTCCCCTGAAGAAATGAGATGTAGGGGGCCATTTCCTTAGGAATGCAGCTTGGCCTAGGGGCAGGAGGTAGAATGTTTCTCTCTATCCCATACAGTGGATAATGGAAGAGGCCTTTTATATTTTCCCCTAAGGTGATTGTATTGGGAGGTTGCTTCCATCTTAAAAATTAAAGTTTGCTTTAAAACATCACATTTCCTAAGATTTTCAATAATGGGATATTTTATTTATTTTACTTTAATTTATTTTATTTTTAGTGATTTTATTTTTACAAAGTTATTAAAACTTGTTTAATAGTTGTGGCCTCGACTTTGTAAAATACTATGGACTGCCAAAATGACTACTTTTCATTTGATTGGTTTTCTTTCTTTTTAAAATTACTTTTAATAAGAAATAACAATGTGACAGTTTCAAAACACGTTAGTAGTACATTCCCAATAATTGACACAATGCATATTGTCCTTGTAGTAGTTATTGAGAGGACAAGATGCAGACATGATAATTTTTCTAATCATTATTGATACAAAATATAATGGGATATTTTAAAAGATTACCTAAAATTATTTTAATTCCTAGTAAGATTGCGTGCTTTATAGTTCTAAATTAAAATTGGTATGAAAAAGCTTTGATATTTTACAAAAAAATATAAAGTTTAGGAGTACTATCTAAAAGTAGTGGGGTTTAAACAGTAGCCTGATTTGGACATTCCATTTAAATGGTGTGATTCAATAAAATGGTTTCAATGGATTGAATTATAACTGATTTTCCTCAATAATCAGCATCAATGACACAAGGCAAAAATCTGGAGACTTGTAAAATAAGGCTATCGTGGCCTAGAAAGATTCCAACCATGACCTGAGGCATAGATCCATACACTACAGCCGTAATAATTTGGGAACCCATTTCAGGATTTGATAGGAATCCTGAGTAGGAACTGAGGTATAAGTCTCCACTGTTAGGGGCCACTTGCCAGAGGCCAGACACGTTGGGCAGGGAGAGGGGAAAGTGCCTCCATTATTTGATGGGGTCAAAGCTGACCCCAGTGGAAGTTGCCTTTTGTTTCAGCGTGTGGATGAATAGTCTAAGTAATAGCTACTGCCAAAGCAGTTCCCTGTACATATGGGAGGCCAGTAGCTGCACAAACTTGAATCACCTCAGGCAGGGTAACTCACTTTTTGTGCACTCTTAAAGCCTTTTTACACCATTTATTTGCATTTTTGAAGGTCAATTGTTGAACTATTAATTTACTAACTTCGTTTTCACTTATAATCCTCTCACTAACTTGTAATAAATGTACTGCAAAACCTTGGAAAGGTTCATCAGGGTCCTGCCTAATAGAAGCCAAATTAAGTGATGCCTCACCATTAGAAAGTAGTTCCCTCCTGGCCTTAATGGCAGCTGTCTAAGTTTACTCATATATTTGTAATGCAAAAGTGAGGGTTTTTTTTTCATTGTTGTTCTAGCAAAACCACCCTCTCCAATTAGCATATCTTTTTGTAATGGCTAAGTTGTGAACCCCATTTGAGGAGGACTGTTCCAGGCAATATTCAAAGAAATTTCATTTCCACACTAATTTCTTGAATTCAAACTTCCTTTAGCTATTCCTTTCTAAGCATTTGAGGCCTTAGTCCGTAATGCTAGAATTTTTATTAAACTCAAGGTAAAGGGGGCAATAGGGCCATAGGTAACAACACATTGTTTTAATTCTTTTCGGGGTCTAGGAGGTATAGATTCATGAAGACATACAACTTATTCCAGATTATTCTGGACTTTAACTTCAAAGACAGGGCAGAGATGATGAAATCCCACCACGGCTTCACCAGCTGGTCTGGCTTCTTTTAGTGACAATTGCAAGGGAGATTAAAAAAATGGCTCTACTGTCCTTGTGTCAGCAGTTCCTATTGGTGACTCAGTGAAATTTCCGTGAGATGCCATAGTGTCAGTGAACAGACACCGTGTGTGACTGATGTCTCTCTGGCTCTGACCATTGGATATTTTGTTTTTGCTCAGGTTTTAAACAGATGGTGGCTCATGCCTGTAATCCCAGAAGGTGGGAGGCTGAGGCAGGAGGATCGATGTGAGTTGGAGACCACCCTGAGCTACCAAATCGAGCTCAAAGCCAGCCTAAATTGAACATCAAGACCCTGTGTCAAAAAGACAAAATAAAAAAAAAATAAACAGATGCTATCTTGAACCTAACAAATTTTTGATGCCAGCAGCATGCTTAACCAATGCCAAGGCTACAGTATACCATAGTCATGATCCTCCTACTTAGCACGAGGCATACAGGAGTATAGTTGGTGGTCCACACCAACCCTGTGGCTGAATGGGGCAAACAGATGTACAGGTGCCTGGGAAATTGCAGAAGGTTCCTCCCTGAACCCAGTCTGTGCCACTTACCCTGGCAACCCCCTACCACTTGGAACCAACTTCTCACAATCTAAAAGAATTTTTTTTTTCATCTAGTTAAGCTTAACTAGAGAGTTTAAAATTTATCAGCTATACCTTTGCTCTACCTTCCTTAGACCCATTTTGGACTTGATGTTAAAACAATACTCTAAGTCCTTTGTGGTAATCTTAGGAAGAAGCACACATACAGGGACCTACAAGACAACAAATATTTTTATAATACATCTATAAACATCTATGAGTCTTGAAACTCTGTTTCTCCCATTTTTAACTCAATCTAATTTTTTTTTCCTTTTTGGCTTCTCTCAAGCCTATTTCTCTCTTTAAGCTCCTTTATCTCTCTGGCCCTAGTGAAGCCACTTCTGGCTCTAGGTAGACTCCATCCCCAAGTTTTCCATCTAATGTGCCACAATCAATGCACATCTATGCTGAATACTGCTGGTTCTGATATAAGTAGAAAAAACAGATCTCAGGTAGATGGCCTCCAAAATGATGTAGGGGAAAACGACCGCCAACCTAAAAAGTACCTGGGATGAGTTCCTATTCTCAAAAAATGAAGAATGAATTTTAGGAACAAATGGAAGTTATGATCAGAATGGATTTTATTGGGAAGAAGAAAGCTGTCTGAGAGAGGAACAGAAGGAAGACCCTGAGCAGGGAAGCTGTCTCTTCCAGGGACTTTTGTAGAAGTAAACCATGTGGTGAGGCAGGTGTAAGGTGATGGAGAACATGAGAACTTGCTTTGGTGGGCATTAGAAAAGACACAACAATGATCAACCAATGAGATTACAAGCGCCATTACTCAAGTAAAACTGATTAAATCCAGTACCAAATGGAGAAGTGAATCATGTAGCAAGTGGGCAAGAATACTGAAAAAGGTCTATTCCTTAGGCTAGGGACAGTTTTATGCTCTTTCAAGGTGATTGGTACTTACTTAGCATATCAATACTTGAAGCCCATCCTTAGGGAAGTATGTGGCTGCATTTGTTTACTCTTGCCTTGAGATCTGGTCTACATCAGAGGAGTGTCTATAGTTGTAAAGTTACCTTGTCTTCCATGTTGTCCTTGAGGGCCTGGCCCTGTCTAACTGCCTATATTTCTATCTAATTTAGCTACCCACAACAGCTCTAAGGAATCCACTTTTCTTTCTTATGCATGTTGCTTGGAAGTGTTCCAGCTGCTCACACTTGTCTCATACCCAGTATTTTGATTTGCCAAAAGTAACGATCATGAGTCTCAGTATGATTCATTCTACCTGGTGAAAAACAGTGGTGTTGCAGGCAGCTAAACTAGCTAGAAATATTGTAGGTAGCCAGACATGGCCAGTCTCTCAAGGGGACAATATGGAAGACAAGTGGACTACAACTTTGGAAAAGACCGACATTTTTGTTGTGGGCAAGATCTCAATACAAAGGAATAAACAAAAACAGCCACATACTTTCCTAAGGATGGGCTTCAGAGACTGATATTCTAAATAGGTATCAATCACCTTGAAAGAGCCCAAATGAATCACTAACATTACCCCCAGCAAGGACAGACCCTGTCCTATATTCTTGCCTACTTTCTAAGTAACTTGCTTCTTCATTTAATTCATATTTAATCAATTTTACTTGAGTAATGGTGCTTGTAATCTCATTGGTTGACCATAGCTTTGTCCTATCTAATGCTCACCTAACTGAGTTCCCATGGTTTCCACTTTAACCCTGCCTCACCACAGGTTTTTGCTCTATAAAATATCTAGAAAAGGTAGCTTCCCAGACAACTTGCTGAGGTACACCTTCTGTCCCACTCTAGGACATGAGCTTTCTTTCTCCCAATAAGTATAATCTGCTCCTAACCTCCATTTATTCCTAAAATACATTCTTTAGTTTTAGAGATTATGAACTCATTGTAGGTACTTTTCATGTTGGGAGTTTCCTTTCCCCTATATGGATGGCATGAATGAAGAAAAGATAGACAAGAAGACAAGAGCTGGGGCAGGTGGTGGCTTATCAGCCCAATATGATCCCCTGAGCAACAATATGAACATTTATTTATACCATTGTGAAGTTAGTAACCTGTGACACAAGGTTGCATAGTGATTAATAGCTGATATTATCCAATCAGGATACTTATACCAGGACTGAGGTAGCTTGTCTGATTTAGACACTCAGGCGTAGACCCACTTACATACATTTGACCAATTTTCTATCTTCCATTGCTTTGAACGGCTATTTGTGGATCAAAGATGCTAGTTGTGGGATGTCTTATTCAGGGCCCTGTACCCCTGATACATTGTGAGGCAGACACTTCAGGAATGCATCAATAAGCATAAGGACTTCTTGTAATAAATCTACTCATGACACTAAAATGATTTCATCTTTGAACTTTATCAGCTACCTCCTTTCCAAGAAGAGATTAGGAGCTGGTCACCTAGCATACTAAACACCCTTATCTGTGCTTCAGTGGGTAGAACATCTGGAAAGTTTGATTATCCCATTTGATCTACAGATTTAGGTTTGGACATGTGCTACCAAATACTCTTCTCATGAGTGATGCTGGAAGACAGGCCAGATGAGCTTACGCATGTGTCACCTGGAGAGGACCAGTGCCTTCGAAAAATTTATTAACAAAGTAATCTGGTTGGCCTTTTAGATGAGAGATGGCTATGAATTTCTTCTACTTTGCTAAGGGTGTGGCCGTGTTGTAGCCAGCTGAATTAAATAGAAATATTATAGGCAGACAGATAGGTCAAAGCTCTCAAGGAGATAAGATGGAAGACAAGGCGATTTTGCAACTTGGAAGAGATAGACATTATCATATGGGCCAGACCTCAAGATAAAAGGGAAAACATACAGCTCTATATCTCCTGAGCGATGCACATCAGGGATTGATATTCTACATAGGTACCAACCACCTTTAAAGAGCCCAAGTGAGTCACTAATGCAACCCTCAATGGGAAGAGACCCTGTCCTATATTCATGCCCATTTGCTGTGTGAGTTGCTTCCTTATTTGATACTGGATTTAATCAATTTTGCCTCAGCAATGGTGCTTATAATGTCATTTGCTCATCACAGTTTTGTCCCAACTCATGCCCACCTAAGTGAATTCCCATATTCACCACCTTAGACCTACCTCATCACATGGCTTTACACTATAAAAGTCCTTGGAAGAGATAGCTTCCCAGGGACAACTGGCTAGGACCCTCCTTCTGTGTCTCTCTCAGACAAGAGCTTTCTTTCCCCCAGTAAAATCTATTCTGATCATAATATCTACTCGTTTCTAAAATTCATTCTTCGAGCCGGGAGTGGTGGCTCACGCCTGTAATCCCAGCACTTGGGAGGCTGAGGCAAGAGGATTGGTGCGAGTTCGAGACCAGCCTGGGCTACAAAAGTGAGTGCAGGACCAGCCTCAACTGCATAGCGAGACCCTGTCTCAAAAAGACAAAAATAAAATAAAATAAAATAAAATAAAATAAAATAAAATAAAATAAAATAAAATAAAATAAAATAAAATAAAATAAAATAAAATAAAATAAAATTCATTCTTCGGTTTTAGCGAACACAAACTCATCCTAGGTAACTTTTAGGTTAGGAGATCATTTTTCCCCTACATTATTTGGGGGTCATCCACCAAGATCATTTATTCCCTGTATCAGTCCCAGAAGGATACCGGTTTTGTGCAGTTAGGTCCAGCAGAAAGGATAAATACTCAAAAACTTGGTTTTCAAAAAGGAGGGCAAGCCGGGCGTGGTGGCTCACGCCTGTAATCCCAGAACTCGGGAGGCTGAGGCAGGAGGATTGGTGTGAGTTCGAGACCAGCCTGGGCTACAAAAGTGAGCTCAAGGCCAGCCTCAACTGCATAGTGAGACCCTGTCTCAAAAAGACAAAAAAAAAAAAAAAAACAAAGGAGGGCAAGACAGAAAGGTTATTCGCTGAACTTCCTAGAGTATGATGTCCATATTTGCCACATGCTTGCAAGGGGTTGAGAAAGTGCATCAGTACTTCTGTACTCAGGAAAAGGGCTGTCTCCGTCCAAGTTGCCTGTGCTGTCATCCATGAATTCTTTTTTGAGTGATTACTGATAACTTGTCAAGAACTCAATAGACAGTTTTTCACCATGCAGGACCAAACTGCTCCCTAGGGGGTACATTGAATCATAGGAATTTGCATCTGATATCCTCTTGATCTTTGACAACTTCCAGACCTTAAACAATTATGACTCTGAAGTGAGCAAAGTGGGGCACATCATTTGCCAGTTCTATGGGAACTACGTGCAGAATTTTTCAAGGGAATCAGGCCAGTTTTTAAGGCAAGGGGATTAGGGAGTCATGTCATCTTGTGTCATCTCTCCCTAGGTACAAACAAAAGACCTGCCATGCTCACATGCTCATACTCTTCAGTGTCCAGACACAACTCAGGTACAACCTGATCCATCTTTGCCCTTTGTGCAATTGCCTCAGTACCTCGTCTTCCTTACCATTCTTGCTCCTCAAATAAGAAATATGTGGATAAGTTCCATTTAGGCTAAAAACCAAGAAACAAAGAAAAATAAGTGCTAATTCCTGTTTCATTTACTAATTAGAAATCTGTAGGGGAAAACGAAGTCTCTACTTTATACTCTCAGCTTCTCCTTCTTCGTCGCAATGAGTATAAAAAAGCAGAAAATAATCTGTACTTTGTGGTGACCCACAGAGATGGCCAGTAATATGAATTTGCCCCTGAGGAAAGTTTGCTGCAGGCTTGCATGTGCAGACATTTCCTGTCTGCTTCCTCTCAGCTTTCTTCCTCTTATTTTACCCTCCCACTCTCTCCTTTATGATTTTCTTTCCTCCAATAATGTAAAACAGTTGTGTATGGGTTCCTCACCTTTACCCCCACAAATATGTTTTCCCCTTGAAGGAAAAAAATTGAGTACTCCTTGTCTTTCTCTTTGTCCTCATGTTCTTAATGATACTGTCCCACCTAAACTATTGGATGCTACTTACGTGTTGAATCCCTAAGCCTTTCTGAAAGCAGTGGATAGGGAGAGGGCAAACCAGCAGTCTGGACCACTTAGCCTCATTCCTCACCTGATTTCTGAACTTCTCTCTTAGGAACCCCATAGCAACACCCACTGCTGAATCTGGCTGGATCTCTAATATAGAAGGCAGGAAATAGTTGGCCTCAAAGAGATGAGAACTTGAGAAGTGGCGTGTGTGTGTCTGTGTGTGCATGCGTGTGTGTGTGTGTCTGTGTGTGTGAGTGTGTGTGTGTGTGTGTATGTATAGTGGTTCTGACCTTGTTTTGCCTGATTGCAATAATTTGTTTTTCCCAAGTATCTGTTTTTATTCCTACTATTCTAATTGATTCATATTATTACTTTTTTGTCTTTGGGCTACCACAGGAAAACTTTCTGGAGGTCACTTTTATTCTAGTCTCTTCAAACTGCAGTCTTTCAGCAAGCACAATCTCATTCCTCAGGGGAATTGAGGCTGAAGTTTTCACAGGGTGAGAGGTAGAACTAGACCATTCCTAATCCCATGGGCATCTGCGGGTTTAGTTTTCCTTCTTTTGTCTGCTTATTCCCCAGGACAAATTCTCCAACAAAAAAAATCCCAAGAAAAGGGTAAGGGGAAAAGAAATGTTTCTGGGTTCACTTCCCTATATGGGACTGTGCTCAAGTTAAGTCCTCACTATGTGAAAAGGAGCATGGTCACTTGTAGCTAAAGCTATGGTTCGCTGTCTGTTGGTCCTGTTCAGCAGCATCTCTCCCACCAGAGATTATTAGTGCTTGCACTGGTGAAGTGGTGGCAAGCTGACCTGAGTAGAGAGCTTCAGCATCTGAGAAATGTCCTTTCGTGTGGAAAAGGGTGTTCATGTAGGGAACCATTCACTCAAGTTCTTATGATGGCAATGAGAAGCCACCTGGGACATGGGCAATATAGGTACGGTGGCAGCAGTTTAATAACCGTAGGGCCCTTATAATGTCACCTTTCCGTTTGTTTGTTTGTTTATTTGTTTTTGGTTTTTTTTGTCTTTTTGAGATAGGATCTCGCTATGCAGCTCAGGCTGGCTTTGAGCTCACTTTTGTAGCGCAGGCTAGTCTTGAACTCCCACTGATCCTCCTGCCTCACCCTCCCAAGTGCTGAAATGACGGTCACCTTTCTAATAGACAAAACTGCAAAGTTTTATTGTATTTGAGGTTATTGTTTTGCTTTTAAATAAAGGCTAGACGGACGAATTTTGAATGGACTGTATAATATATATATATATATATATAATATACATATTATATATATATATATATATATATATATATGTATATATATATATATATTTTTTTTTTTTACCTAACTCTGCTGTGACAAACATTACATTACTCAGATTTTTGGTGGGATCTTTCTGTTCTCATTTCTTGAGTTTTGATCCCTCTATAAAGTATTTTTAGTATGCTGTGCAGGGTTGGTTTTGATGTCATGAAATTCTTTAGTTGTTCCTTTTCATGGAAGTATTTCACTTCTCCCTTATATTTGAAAGAGAATTTTGCAGGATATAGCAGTCTGGGTGGAATTTGTTTTCATGGAGCACTTGAAGCACTCTGCTCCATGCTCTTCTTGACTTCACGGTCTGTGAAGAAAAATCTGCTGTTATTCTGATGGATTTTCCTTTAAATGTGATCTGTTTGTTTTCTCTAGCAGCTTTTAGTATATTATTATTCTGCTGAATTTCTAGGATCTTGACAAGTATATGTGTGGGTTTGTGTTTATTCGGGTTGATGTTATTTGGGGTTCTGCATGGTTCAGTCCCTAAGCAGGAGCTTTAATCCATTGAGCTATTTGTCTAGCCCTCATAACTTCATTATTGTATTCCTCTCAGAAAGCTTGAAAATGCATTACATATTGATGAGTTTTCCAAAAGTGTTCAGTTAATGCCCAGAAAACACTAGTAACTGGCAAGTTACTAAAATGTTTGGTCTTGTAATGTGAATTAATTAATCAATAAATATGTTCAAAGTAGCTTGTAAAAATAACTTGATTTACTGTATACATGTGTCTGAAAGAAAAAAAAAGTGTGGAAAAACTTGGGTTTTTTTTCGGACTTTGTAGAATTGAATAGCCCAATTTTATTCTGACATTATATAGAATTACTTTGATCTCAGTGATGAATTTTACTAATCCAGAGAACCTGTAACAAATACCTGTAAGCAAGTTGAATCTACAAATACTCTTTCTCTTAATTGGTATTCTGCTTGACTCATTAGTTAAGCTTCTTTTCTATTTCTTATCCTGCAATCAGTTCAGAATAATGAATATATACAGGAATATCATTAGTTAGGAAGCATAAAATATTTACTTATAAGATTTTATCTACCACTATCATTATTCTTCATAGCATTTGCTACACATTTAAATCTTTAAGCTTTCTGTTGTAACGTCTCTCATTTCTGTCTCTGTCTCTCTCCATCTCTTTAGTACTAAAAACAACACAGGCGTTTCTGCTAAGCTACATGCTTCTTTCTCTCTCACTTCTCTCAATTTTTTCATTGCTAGAGATTGAATTCAGGACTTTTGCATTTAGCCTTTTGTTAGCTTATTTATTAATTTATATATTTTTGTCTTTTTGTTTAATCTTTTATTTATGTATTTGGTACAGGCTCTCCCTACACAGCTCACACTCATAGTGATCCTCCTGTGCCAGCCTCCCCAGTGCTGGGATGACAGACTTGTACCACGACAACTGGTTTCAGTGGCCAGCTCAGCATGAGACAGGCACAGCATACTGAGAGGTTTCAAACCCGGGTCCTTGTGCATGCCAGGAAGATACTTAGACCACTGAGCTTTCTCCCCAGACCATTTTTTTTTGTCTTTGAGACAGGTTTCTATGTAGTTCAGACTGAACTTTAACTCATTTTGTAGCACAAGCTGTTCTGAAACTCACAGCAATCCTTGTGCTTCTGTCTCCTGAGTGTTGGAATTACAAGCAAGCGGTACCATGTCTGTTTTTATGCTTTCGTATTGTTACCTGATCTGAAACTTGTAATCCTTCCATTTCAGTCTTGAAGAGTGTAAAGATTATGGGAATGTGCAACTACGCTCAAAGATTTTCTCTTATTTAAGTATACAAGATTTGTTATGACATTAAAAACTTGTGCTGAGATCAGAAATTCTGAAAACTGGATGAACATACACACTTTCAAATTCTAAATTATAATAATATAAACCTAGTACTCCTTTAGAAAATTTAGATAATTAATTTTATTTCTTGTAATAGTAGTAATTACACTATCTTTCGGTGTTTCTTCACAAGAAATTCCAACACAGAGTGGAAGGGTGATAGCTTCTAGGTTTGGATAGTAAAAGTCTTTCCTTTGCCTGCCACAGAATACAACAAAAGTTTTGCATATGGCTCCTTTCCATTGTTATGGTTTAGACCTAAAAAGTGTTCTTTGGATTGTGATTGGATCATTGTGTTACTGTATACACCAGTGGACTAATTCACTTGTGAATTCATAGCTGGTTGAGATATTAAGAGGTGGAATCCAGTTTTAAGAAGTGCATTAAAAAAAAAAGAAGTGCATTATTTGAGGTGTAGCCTGACATAGTATGCTTATCTGCTGGGTTTTTGCTCCTTCCTGCTGTTGTTAGTTGAATAGCTTTCCTCTCCCAGGCCAATCTTTCACATTATTTCTGCCATAGATCTAGGGAGCATCGTAGAACACTCTGAAACCATCCAAGCTAACACTTGCTTTCTTTAACTTGAGAAAGTAAACTATTTTGTCCCAGGGATAGGAAAGTGAGTAATACAGGATAATATATTGTGTTTTGTCATCTCCAAAAAAATTTGTTTCATGAGAAGGAAGTAAACCTATTTGTATTGAATCTTCCATAAGTTGTAGGAATTCAATTAAAAACTGCAAAATAGTAAATAAATTAAACTATATATTAAAATAGGTAAGTTATACATAATTAACATTTATCTCCAAACTTCAAAGGTTGTAATACAAGAAAATTCATATTAATGAAGGACATAAAAGTAAAATAAACATAATTATTACTTAAAAGTTAGAAAAGTATTTGAGAAATTTCAAAAAATTCATATTAAAACAACTTCTTAGTAAACTAAACTAAAATTCCAATGGCACAGCTAGATAGATCAGTGGACTAAAGTGCCTGCTCAGGTAGAGTGCAGCAGCTGGGGTTCAATCCCTGGCACACTGTGCTGGCCCTGCCAACGGGGCATTCTGATGCAACAACTGAGCCTGGGCATGGTGGCATGCACCTGTAATACCAGAACTTGGGAGGCTGGAAATGCAGAATCACTATGAGTCCAACGTATGTAGTGAGACACTGTAGACCCTTTCCTTAATACAGAAAAAAAGAATAAAATTTCACTGTGGGTAAAAAATAAGGAAAAAGAAAATGTGAAGGTAAAGCTATTGTAAATAAGGAGAAAAAGAGAGATTGGAGGGGAGAGGAACTGAAGAAATATATAAATTTATATCATATATATTTACACAGTGAATGTGTTCATTATGTATACCTAAAATGAGCTAATAACCTTAATTTAGAAAAAATATATAGAACTATAGAAATCCTTGTCCATAATAAAACGTCCTGTTAATTGAAATCTAAAATAACACCAATGTTCCAATTACTACTAGTAGGAGCTCAACATCATTCTTTACCTAAGGCCTATCAAAACAATGATTTTATTTATCTTAAATAGCAAAAAATACATTGCTCAGGTTTTATTTGTTTGAGGCAACAAAATGTCAAAGCAGATAAAAATGGTTTTTAGTCATCAGAAAACTGTAATATTGGAATCTAACAAAAATAACTTCCTTTTATTTTCTTTTTTTTTAGTTATCAGTAATCAAATTCAGAACTTCACACTTTCCAGGCAGGTGCTATGCCTCTTAGCTATATCCCTGACACTCACTTTGTAATTAATTAAATTTATAGTTATTATTTATTTATTTTCTGCAAGGTATCACTATGCAGCTCTAACTCATAATGATCCTCCTGTATTCTGCTTCCCAAGTGCTGTTATTACAGGCATGTGCCTCTGCACCCTGACTCCATCAGTGGCTCAGCACACCTGAAAGCAGGGCCAGCTTATCATGCAGTGCCATGGATCGAACCCTGGCCCTTGTGCTTCCCTAAGCAAGCGCTTAGTCTGCTGAGCTATACTCCGGTCCT
The DNA here is from genome assembly GCA_004027025.1 of Myocastor coypus. NCBI lineage: Eukaryota > Metazoa > Chordata > Mammalia > Rodentia > Myocastoridae > Myocastor > Myocastor coypus. The sequence goes on from PVJA010026704.1 coordinate 19,136, forward strand.
TATAGTTATGTTTTAAATATCTTTCATAGACAATTTGTATCAGGGTATTGTAAATTTTACTGTAAAGTGTTTTGCTTCCTTTTTTTTTCTTTTTTTTTTTTGTGGTACCAGGGATTGAACTCAGGAACCTGTTCTTGCCAGGCAAGCACTTATTCCACAGAACTATCTCCCTCGGCCATCCTTTGTTATATTGATGCCTAAGTATTTCAGTTTTTTCTATGCTACTATGAAAGGTGAACTTTTCCTAGTTTCAAACTATTTATTATACATGTATAGGAATGCTATTGATTGTTGAGTATAACTTTCTATCCAGTTATGTGACAAAATTTGATTATTAATCTAGAAATCGAGATGTAGACATGATGTCTTGTCTAAGCACTATTAGAACTAAACAGTATTAGTTTTAGGGGGCTTCTGTGTAGAGTATCATCATAATCCTTAAATAATTTCGATTCTACCTTTCCTATCCTTACTACATTTGTCTCTTTCAAATGTCTAAATGCGCTAGATAATGTTGCCAGAACTATATTAAATAATAGTGGTTATATTGGATATCTATGTTTCATTCTTGATTTTAGGATGAAAGCTTTCAGTTTTTAACCACTTAGCATGATGTTGGCTTTTTGACTTTCGTAGATGGCTTTTATCAGATTGGGATCTATTACAGCTTTCTGTAAGGGTTTTAGCTTGAACGTTGCTGAATTTTAACAAATGTTTTTCTGTATTTATGGAGATGACTGTGTGATTTTGGTCTTTGATTGTATTCATGTGATATATATTTTGATTTGTATATATGATGAACTATCACTTTCTGTAAGATAAATCCTAATCAGTCACAGTGTATAATGTTCTTGATAATTTGCTACATTGTTTCCCAATATATTACTGAGGAGTTTTTCACCTACATTTATTAAGGTGACTGGTATGCAGTTCTCTTTTCTAGTTGGATCTTTTACTGGTTTTAGAATCAGGATAGAATTTGCTTCCAATAATAACTTTAGGAATATTGTTAAAGCAGTTGAGGATTAGTGTCATTAAATCTTCCTTAAATTTCTTATGGAATTTATCAGTAAGTCCATCAAGACCTGGGATTTTATCTTTTGGGAGGTTTCTAATTAAGTCACCAATTTGATTTACTGATAAAAGATTATTTAGAATTTTTAGATATTCTTGATTCCTATGAACTTGATAACAATCTGCGCAATTCTTCTGTATTTTTCATCACATTTGATTGCAGATTTCAAAGTATGTTTTTATGATCTGGATTTCTGTAGGGTCTGTTGTAGTTTGAGTACTTTCATGCATAATTACAAAGACTTCAGTAATTTTTTTTCAATTTAAATTTAGTAATATTAATGAGAAAGAAAAATACATAGCCGGGCGTGGTGGTGCACGCCTGTAATCCCTGCACTCGGGAGGCTGAGGCAGGAGGATCGGTGCGAGTTCAAGACCAGCCTGGGCTACAAAAGTGAGCTCAAAGCTAGCCTGAACTGCATAGCGAGACCCTGCCTAAAAAAAAAAAAAAAAAAAAAAAAATGAGAGTTGTACAACAGGTTATTAGGACAAATATAACAGTTAATACATTGCATATTGTTGTATTTATAGCATTCAGGGTACAAGATGTTGAAGTGATGTCTTATCTAAACATTGTACATATCATTCTTTTCACTGAAAAAGAGAAAATACAATTTTTGAAATGATTAAATTCCTTGATTTCTGCGTAAAAATGAGTATTTTTTTTTTGCATTCTATAGACATTTAAAGTTTAAAATAGCAACAACTGATAAAAAATACTGGTACTGTGTTCTGTTTAACACATTTGATTTGCAGAATTATAGTGCTGTTAAGCTTAAGGACCTATGTTATAGGGAATAATATCGTTAAGCTTCTCTTCTGTACGGTAAACAAGTTAAATTTCCAGACTAACATATTAGAGGAAAATAAGGGCTACAAAAATAGCCAATATTTTGGCCCTAGGCCTTCAAGGTCAGTGAGGACTTAGGACATAAGAGAACCTGCATTGTTACAGCCTATATCTCAGTGGTGCCCCAAATTTTCTGGTCAAGGAAATTATGGGGCCACAGAGGAAATTGATCGATGATGTACAGTGTACCTACCGAGACTCACCCAAAGAGAAAACATTTTTCCCATGCTTTCACAGAGAGCAAATTGTTCAAGCAATGTTCTTGATTCTTCCAGATGGGTGACACTGACAGAAGATCTACAAAACGCTGTACATGGTTTCAGGGTAAATCCTGACGGAATTTGATTGACCTTCTCAGACACAAAAGTTACATTTTTTGTCATATAGGTCTTGATTTACCTTGATCTTAACCATGCAGCAAAAATGTCTAACTATGTGGTATAAAAAAGAAAGTCATATTAACATGCTGAGCTGTAAAATGCTCAAGTCAATAGCTTACAATATTGCCAGTTGTACTGATAACAGTAATATTATGAATTATTAGACTATATATCCAGCTACTTTCTCTGTTCAATGGACTTGAGTCTGTTTTTCCTTTTTTTTTTTTTTTTTTGATAAGTTTGGCTAGATGTTTCTTCATTCTATTTACTTTTTTCATAGAGCCAAATCTTCAAATAATAGATTCTTTGTATTGTTTCCTTGGTTTCAATGTTGTTGATTTTTGCTCTGTTATTTTTATTTCCTTCATTTTACAAGCTGTGTGCTTGACTCCATGTCTTTTCTTTAAGTTTAAAAATTAAAATTGGGTTCATTATTTAACCTATTTTTGTTTTCCTGATGCAAATATGTAAAAGTATATTTTCTGTCATAGGACTTCTTTCATTACATACTCCAATGTCCAGTATGTTGCATTGCCATTATAATCTCATTGCGGTAACTAATTCCATCTTCAATTATTCTGTACACCATTGGCTATTCAGTAGAGTTTTGTTTAATTTCTATTTGTTTACGTAGTTGTTGTGGTATGTTTTGCCATTGATTTTGAATATCATTACAGTATGATCTGATAATATTCGTGCAATAATTTAAATTCCTTTGTGTTTACTTTGGCTTAATCTCTTAGTGTGTGGTTTAATTTGGAGGACTCCTGATGCATAGCTGAAGTGGGGTGCTAAACTATATATTTATTGTCTATTTTTTCTAAAGTTTGGATCAGCTGACATTTTGCATTAAATTTTTGTCCAGTTTGTCTGTCTCTTTGTGGCATTTAAGTATCGCGATTCCTCATTATAACATATTATATTGTATTTGACTTTTTCATGTTTGCTAATGATTGTTATATATAATGAAGTGTGGCAGTATTTGGTGCATATATATTTATGTTTATTTATTTAAAAATTTTTATTTATATTATGGCTGGCTCAGCCTGCCCTGGGGGTACCACTGACACAGCATATGGTGCTGGGGATGGAATCACAGTCCTTGTGAGTGCCTAAGCTTGCCTAACCAGGTGATTTATACCACTGATCCTTCTTGCCGGCCCTATATTTATTAATCTTGCTCTTGAAGTTTTCATTTAGCAGATATGTAGTGACTTTCTTTTATATCTTGATCAGTTTTCCTTAAAGTTCACTTTGCCTGCAAATATAAAATGTACGCTATTTTTAAGGGGGGGTGTTTGTGTTACAAGAGACAGTTTTCAATGATTTGAATTTCAACTCATGAATTAACTTTTCCAATATAGCTCCTACTCTACTCAACCATGTTGAATCTTATAGCAGAATAAATTTCAAAGCCACAGTAAGGAATTGGGCCACCCAAGGGATATTTATTTATATAAATATTGAGCTGTCTTATCAGCAAGTTACTTAGCAATGAGAAAATTATCAGAAAACACATTGGCTCCAAAATCACAATGCCTTTGCCATAATATAGATAAGCAAAACAGCTGTCCTCCATATGCTTCTTTCTCCAAATGTTTCACGTCTGAATTAAGTATGATTGGAATGTGTAAGATTTGCTGAATTTAGATCATATCAAATAGGAAAGCTTTAAGAGAAACTGGGAAAAATAATTCTTAGATTCCATTCTTTATATCTGAAAGATAGCTCAATATTACACAGTGAAGTAACAAAATTGTCATGCTTCATTGACCATGAATTGGTCCACTTAGTCACAAACAAAAATTCAATGAATTAACTGTAATCATTGAAAATTTTGCTGAAACACTAGACAAAACTATTCCTGCAAATTACACACTGAATCAATTATTTAAAAATGAAAGATATATATATATATATATATATATATATATATATATATATACATATACATATATAATAACTGTGCAGTTCAGTCTGGCTTTGAGCTCATTTTTGTAGCCTCTCAAGTGCTGGTATTATAGGCATGCAACACCATGCCTGGCTCAGACATCATAATTTTAATTGCAACAAGATTGTATTAATTTACATTAGAGCATAAAAATGAAATTTACAACGCCAAATGAAATTAAGATATAAAACAGGCTTAGAATTACATTATATGATATAGTAAATATTCTTAGGTGAAACTGAAAACATAACTGTCATCCCTACCTCATCTACTATGACAAATACAATATGTCTGAATAAAGTTTTAAGAGAATGTTGAAGTCATTTAAAATGTGCTTTTAATGTTTAAAGAAAATATACACAGGCATAAGCATAAATAAGTTATTTAAAAAGGAATCAGCAGTGGAATTTACACAAACAGGTTTTATTATATTCATTCATCCATTGATTCTTTTGGTTCATGGCCTCATCATACAGCTTGAACTGTAGTGATTGTCCTGTTTTCAGCCTCCTCAGTGCTCAGATTACAGGCATGTGCCATCATGCTTGGTTTCTGAGGTTAGTACAACTTCCAGAGTTGTGCGAGAAAGTGCAGTACCAAGGATCGAACCCATATCTTTGTGCTTGCCAGGCAGAAACTTAGACTGTCAATCTGTCTCTCCAGCTCCACGTTTTAAATATAATGTTATACTGCAACAATTTAAAAACTACAATGGTCAGGGACATCACGCTCTGCCACAAGTGCCTTCCTGGAAAGTGTAAGGTTGTTAGTTTAAAACCTGTCTTCCAAAAACAAACAAACAAACAACGAAACAAAAAACACTACATTAGAGCAATAAGCTACAGAGATAGAGAAATATATAATATAAAATAATAAAGAATAGAGTCCAGAAACAGACATGTTTATTTTGTGGGTCTTGTACGGATGATAGAGTTAACATTTCAAAACAACCTGGAAAAGTTGGTTACATTAAGAAAACACAGAATATTTCGATATTTTGATAAGTATTTTGCAAAACTTCCATCTGTCATTGTACACCACAGATAAAATGTTTTCAAACTACAGTGGAAAACTTAAGAAAAATAGTTATGTTTAACAGTATGTAACAAGGATCATGGGAATTTTTTTTTTTTGTCTTTTTGAGACAGGGTCTCGCTATGCAGTTGAGGCTGGCCTTGAGCTCAGTTTTGTAGCCCAGGCTGGTCTCGAACTCGCACCAATCCTCCTGCCTCAGCCTCCCGAGTGCTGGGATTACAGGCGTGAGCCACCATGCCAGGCTCATGGGAAATATTTTTGAAATGTATTTTCTTATCATACTGTTATCATTTGTGTCTGATTGTGAGCTAAACTTTTGCTTTCTTAGTTTTGAATGTTGGGAATTTTGTTCCTAAAATAAGATAAAAGTAGCTAAGACACCTACCAAATGTAGAAGATAGAAAAATATAGAGAAATAACATGTCATGAGCTGTATTTCAGGATTTTAAATAATATACAATAGGTAATGTTACAGCATCTGTTCAGTCTTTAGAGTGAATGCTTTGCAAAATGATAACTTCATTTCTACGAATGTGTCCCAGATAAATATTTATTTATGTGTATTTAAAAAGAAGAATTTAAACAGACATTCATGACAAGATTAATTGGTGGGGAAACAAAGGAGGCAAAAAAAGATTATGATTATGGTTGTCACTGAAATTATCAGTGTGAGTTCACATTGCAAATTGTTATGAAATAGTTAAGAGAAATATGAGGTGGTCATCTATTTCCATAGCATGATCTCAAGATATTGCTTTTTAATATTTAAAATTTTATTTTAAAGAGTATAAATAGCAGAAAAAAAGATAGAAAAACAGTCCCAAATAAGAATATATATATATTCTGTACTATATATATATATATATATATATATATATATTCTGTACTATATATATATATACTGTACTGTATATATATATATAGTACAGAATTACAAAGCCAGAAGAAAATTTAACAAAGGTTGTATTAAATATTTTCATCATCAAAGCTGTTGAGATTAATAGATATCGGTATGGGGCCGGGCGTGGTGGCGCACACCTGTAATCCCAGCACTCATGAGGCTGAGGCAGGAGGATTGGTGCAGGTTCGAGACCAGCCTGGGCTACAAAAGTGAGCTCAAGACCAGCCTGAACTGCACAGCGAGACCCTGTCTCAAAAAGACAAAAAAAAAAAAAAAAATAGATATCGGTATGTAAGATTGGTCGTATGATTAAACATTGACACTTTCAATAAATGTTAATTTTATAACTCTTCGGGATGCATTTTGTATTTAAATCACTCTTCTAAAAATAATTTATAGGGGCTGAGGATGCAGAAAAAGCAAGGTCTTGAGTTTGATTTCTGTTATCCCCCCCAAATTGATTGATTGATTAATTGATTGATTGATTAATTCTTCTTTTGATTTGTTATATTTGGGACACTATCTGCTATTTATATATTTAGATCTGGTTTATTTCACTTATGAGTATATATATATATATATATATATATATATATATATATATATATGGGTTTTTTTGCGGGTCTGGGGTTCAAACTCACGACCTTGCACTTGCCAGGCAGGCATTTGTGCCTCGGAGCTATCTCGCCAGCCCCTTATGAGTATATTTTGATGATACATTCATTTATCTATGAAGTCTTCTAGTTTATCATTCTTTATAGCTGAATAATGTTCCATTGTATAAAAATACCACATCTTTTTCAACCATTCTTCATGTGATGGACATTTTGGTTGTTTACAAGATTTGAGTATCACAAATTGTGCTGCTATGAACATAGGGGCACAGATATCACTACAATATGATGTTTTCAGTACTTCTGACAAAATTCCCAGCAGGGGGACAGCTGGATTGAATGGGATTTCCAGTTTTAGTTTTTTAAGGATCCTCCACACTGCGTTACATAATGGTTGCACTGGTCTGCATACTCACCAGCAGTGGAGAAGTGTTCCTTTTCCCCCACAGCCCCTCCAACATTTGTTATTTATTGATTTCTTTGTAGTAGCCATCTTTCTAGTGTGAGTTGGTATCTAAGTGTTGTGTTCATTTGCATTTCATGAATAGCTGGTGATGTGGAGGACTTATTCATGTATTTGTAGGTTTGTTGAAGTTCATTCTCTGAGGAGTATGTGTTCATCTCAGATGTTGATTTCTGGATTGGATCTTTGAATTTTGGGACTCTAATGCTTTATAGATCTTTAAAATTCTAGGTAAAAGATCTCTTTCTGAATACTTATTAGTTAAAATATTCTCAAAGTTTGTGGATTGTTTTTTCACACTGCTGATAATTGTTTTTAACGGGAAAAGACCTTCTCAGCCAGAGGAGAACCCAGTTGTTGATTCTTTCAAGAGTTAAAAGCGTATTTGCATTTTTTCCATGAATTCTTTGCCTACCCCCATATGTTCAAGATTTTCTCCCACTATTTCTTCCAGGAAATTTAATGTTTCTCTTTTAATATTTAGATTTTTAATCTATTTTGACTTCAGTTTAGTGCTGGTTATACCTGACTCAAGTTTTAATTTTTGGCATGTGGATGGCCAGTTTTTCCAGTATCATTTCATCCAATTAATATTTTTGGCTCCCTTTTGAAAAATAATGTGGCTGAGTGGGTTTGTATTTGCTTGTGCATTTCCTGGTCTATTCCATTGACCCTCGGGTCTGTTTTTTTTTTTTTGCCAATGCCATGTTGATTTTATCATGGTAGCCCTGTAGTATAAATTTAGGCCAGGAATTGTAATACCTCCTGACTTATCTTTGTTGCTGAGGACTGTCTTTACAGTTCCAGGACTTTTCTGGTTCCAGATAAATTTTATAAATGATTTCTACAGTTCTGTGAGATGTGTTGATGGTATTTTGATAGGGATTGCATTAAATCTCTATGAAAATTTAGGGATATGCCCATCTTCACAATGTTGGTTCTTCTTATCCAGGAGCAGGGGATGTATTTTCATTTTCTGAGATATAACTGAATTTCTTTCTTTTTCTTTTTTTTTATTTCTGTAGTTTTCATTTAATAGATCTTTTACTTCTTTAGTTAGGTTAATTCCTAGGTATTTCGTTTTTTTCCATGCTATTGTAAAAGGTATTGTTTCTCTAATTTCACTCTCAGTGTGTTTGTTATCTGGGTAGAGGAATGCTATTGAATTTTAAGTGTGTTGACTTTGTACCCTACTACTGTACTGAGTTTGCATATTAATTCCAGTAGCTTTTTGGTGGAGTTCTTGGAGTTCTTCAAGTAGATCATCTGCCATCTGCAAATAACGAAAACTTAACTTCTTTACTTGTTCTTTTTCGTTTTACTTGTCTCTCTTGTCTAATGACTGTAGCAATGATTCCAGAACTATATACAATGGGAACAGTGAGAGAGGACATCGTTGTCTTGTTCCAGATCTCAATTAAAAGACTTCAACTTTTTCCTATTTATAATTATGTTAGCTGTTAGATTGTCATAGATGGTTTTCACAAGATTAAGGTAGAGGCCATCTACTCCAATTTTCTGCAGGAGTTTGAATATGAATGAGTGTTGGACTTTGGCAAAAGCCTTTTCTATATCAATTTATTTATTTATTTATTTATTTATTTATTTATTTATTTATTTATTTATTTATTTATTTGTCTTTTTGAGACAGAGACTCACTATGCAGTTCAGGCTGGCCTTGACCTCACTTTTGTAGCCCAGGCTGGTCTCGAACTCCCACCAATCCTTCTGCCTCAGCCTCCTGAGTGCTGGGATTACAGGCGTGAGCCACCACCCCCGGCTTTCTATATCAATTTAGAGGATTGTGTGTTTTTTTGTCTTTGGCTTTATTGATGTAGTGTATTACAGTTATAGATTTGCATGTAATAATGCAGTTATAGATGTGCATGTAATAAACCATCCTGGCATTTCTGGGATGAATCTTACGTGGTTATGGTGTATAATCTTCTTGATGATTTGCTGTATTCTATCAGCGAGGATGTTATTGAAGAGTTTTGCATGTACGCTCATAAAAGAATTTAGCCTGTACTTCTCTTTTTTAGTTACATCTCTCCCTTTTGTTGGTATCAGTGTAATACTTGCCTCTAGGAATGATTTTGGGAGGATTGCTTCCTTTTCAATTTCATTGAAGAGTTTGAGGAGAATTGGGATTTTGTCTTTTGTTAATTTCTTATACAATTCAGTTGGCAATCCATTAGGACCTGCACTTTTCTTTGTCGGTAGACTTTTTACTACATTTTGTATTTTATTGGTTGTTATTGAGCTATCGAGAGTACCTATGTCTACTTGACACAATTTTGGTAGTTTGTACCTTTCTAGGAATCTGTCCATTCCATCTGTGTCTTCAATTCTGTGAGAGTAAAGATTCTCAAAGTAGCTATTAATAACCTTCTGAATGTCTGCTGGGTCTGTAGTAATTTCACCCATTTCATTCCTTATTGGTTGAATTTGAGTCCTTTCTTTCCTTTTTATGAGGTTATCCAGGGCCTTATCAATTTTATTCAATTTTTCAGAGAACTAGCTTTTCAATTCCTGAATATTTTGTGTTGTTTTCTTCATCTTTTTTTTTTCAATTCTTTTATTGTTTAAATTTAACAATGGTTATATTACATATTTTCATCATCGGATCAGTTTAGATTAATACATATAGGTATATAAGATTGATCAAACAACTAAACATTAACCTTTCTAAATCCACATTACTTTTTTCTTTCTTTTCCCCCTTTTTTTCTTTGAAAGTTGACATACTGCATATTGTCCTCACAATCATTATATAGAGTGCAGTGTGTGGGCATGACCCACCTCCCTATTAATGTTGCATAGAAAAAAGAAAGAAAGAAAGAAAGAAAAAACAGGAAAGAATATACTTCTCTTTGGACTAAGAGGAAGCAGATACATATACAATCAAAGGTTTTGCAATTGCAGTGTGCCACCAGTGAAGCTTGTGACGTTGGAGGCTATTGAATCTGAG
>PVJA010026705.1:0-28567 GCA_004027025.1 Myocastor coypus
TGATATCAAATTCTGTCTTAGTTACTCTTCTCTCATTGCTGGGACAAATATCTGACACACAAGCTTAGAGAAGGAAAGGATTATTTAGCTCATAGTTACTAGAGGGTTTCATAGTTTAAAGTAGCCTGAATTCTATAGCAAGACCTCAAGATACTGAGCCATGTCCAGAATGATTTGCTCTATATCTCCAAGAGAGACCACCAGGCCTGGGAGTGAGGAGGTGCATACTGGCAGTTTAATGGTTCACACTTCTCTGGCCACGCCCCTCACGCCCCACCCTGGTCCTCTGGCCCCGCCCCTTCAGCTGTGTGCTCAACAGCTCCATGATTTCCATGAGGCTTTGAGGGGACAACTGGATACAAACCACAACACTAAGTTTTACAAAAACAGCACTGGGCATAATCATACTTTCCCACATTCACAGACCTCTAGGAAGCAGTACGGTGGTTTTAGAAACTAGCTTCCATTCTTACATATTAAAAAGCATAGGTCAATTAGTAGCCATTTATGGTGAACTCAGAGCACAGAGAGGTATAAACTATCTCACAACCACAATGGTAGTTCAAGAAATTGAATTGACTCCAATGCCCACATCCCAGGAGCTATGCTAAGCATTCAGCAGGTGAGGGAGGCAGGGGGAACTCACAGCGCCACCCCACAGAGCTCATGATGTCCAGGAGGAATATGCAGACTAGCGCTGCACCCAAAGGACAGAAGCGCCACCGGACCAGGAAGCAGGAAGAAGGCGGCCCGTCATGCCTGCTATCTGACCTGGGCCCCACATGGGCACAAAGCAACATGGGAACCCAGAGGCAGCCCGGGCAAGGCACAGACACATGGGAGTAAATGCAGGCCAGGGTCTGTGAGGAGTGCAGGGAACGCAGAGGCCAGGTGCTGTGAGCTTTGCGCTGCACGATTATCCAAAGAAAAGCGAGTGTCCAATACCAGAAATGGGAAAGAGAATCACTTCCGAAATGCGCTCCTGAACCCCTAATGTATTGATAAGGCTCCACTCCTCATAAATAAGTAATTGAATAGAAAATGGTATGTGTGGAAATCTTCAAGTATTCTTTGCAAAAATGGGTGTGCACATCCTAATGTCTTATTCAAAGAGATCAAAAATTATTTGAAGCAGCACAACACGGCAGGCAGAGGGAGGCAAGGATGGATCTTGGAACGCTATCAGCTGGTCATGAGCAGGACCATATTAATGATTAATTCAAGGTCCAACTTTAGCACCCACTCCTCACCAAGCTCAAGGTGGTGGGCGTGTGCAACACCCTGGATCACACACTCCCATCGCCACGCTGCCCCAAGCCTGCCCTCCTCCTGCCGAGTAGCTAAGCCCAGGCTAATGATTCAGGTGCAGTTGACACTGGTCCCTCAACAGCCAAGCCGAGGAGGATCAAGCGCCATCCAGGTGTTGATTCTCCAGTTTCTGCACACTTATCTTGGAGTTTTCCCAAGCTTGCTCCACAGGGGAGCATTCCCAAAGTGCACCCACATACACGACAGCTGGGCCATTACCAGAGCCTGGCAGGGGTCTTCTGGGAGCCAAGCCATCTAGTGACCTGAGCTACCAGGCCAGTCAAAGGCTGCCAGGTGGGGCTGGTCCTGGGGCACTGAGAAAAAACAGAAACAGGAAACAGCTGGTTTTGCTCCCGATATTGTCCCCACTCTAATTTGACAGAGCTTTGAGGATCGCCAGTTTCTCTTGGGCTTTTGCCTGGATACTGTCCCCTGCTGGCACTACTGCACTGCGGGGCCAGCTTAGCGCATCCTCCTTGGAGCTGTAGAGAACATGAGGTCTGCTGAGAGCGGAGTCCAGCTCACATGCAGCTCACCATCACACGCGCACCTCGCTGTTATTGTGCTGCTGTTTTTCATGGCCCCACAAAGGTGGGCTCAGCCACAGCCCCAGCCAAGGCCACGGCGAGGGCCTGCATGAAACATGTCCGTTGCACCAGAAGCCAGGCCTGCTCCAGCAAGCAAGCCCTGCCTCCGCCATGGATGCTGGGACAGCCAGCCAGGCCCTGGGACCCACCTTGGCGGATGAACGTCTGGCTGGTGTCCAGCAGAATGTCGCAGCCCTCCACGATCATCCTCTCGATGGCCAGGTTCTTCCGAATATTCTCAGTGTCACTCACCTCGTCGTGCATCACCCTGCCAGGCAACACGGAGCAAAGGTCAACTACCCCACAGCAGGCTGCCCGGAAGGGCGGGGCCAGGAAGGCTGGCTGCACACTTGTGCCAAGTGAACCGGGCCTGAGGGGAAAGCGGACAGGACCGCCAGGCTCCCAGCAGCGCCCCGAGCCAGGCCAGCAAGCTGGAAGCATCAGCGAGCACCATGGGAAAGTTAGCTTCGAACACAACCAGAAAGCAACACACTGTTGCATGGCCCAGCTGCTTCCTAGGCAGGGGACCCCATTCCTCGGTCCTAGGCAGGGGGCACCATTCTTTGGGAGCGGTCAGTAGACCCACTGGTACTGTCCCATATGAACTGAATGACCACAGATATTAAGAAGTGCCTGGAACAGTGAAAAATCCCTGAGAAATGCCAACCACCTTCTCCAGCTTTGTGCCAAACCTGCCTACAAACTTTTAACTGATTTTTTTTTTTTTTTTTTTTTGGTGATTTGAGAAAATGAAGTAAACACTTTAAAACTTCCACCAAAATATACGATTCCATTATGCAAATTTACCTGCTATAAAATCTTTCCCAGAGATATATTTTTGCTTGGTTAAAATTAAAGTGAATGAAAAAAAAATTAAAGTGAACGAGGGCTCAGCACGTCGAGTCAGCCTCATTCAGGTGCACAGGGAGCCAGAGCTCAGGACTGTTTGCTGGAACCCCCTCTGCGCTGGGTCCCCATGGTGAGCTGCTGCCTGGCCCCCTCCCTGGCCCCGCCCACGAGCTCCCCGCGTACCTGGACAGCTCCTCCAGTTTCGACTTAGCGAACTGCAGACTTTTCCTCTCCACATGTTCATGGGGCGTGTGGGCCAGGAGCTCGTGCAGCGTGATGATGTACCTGGGGATCTAAAGGTAGCAAGAGGTCAAGCACAGGCATCCGGGGCCTCTGCACCGCATGCCCAGCACTGCAGCTGCCTCGGCTCTACACTTATAGGGTTGGCTGGCCTGTAAGCCATTTTGTGCAGAAATGTCTTTAGAAGGAACGTTACTTCAAACTGCACATGCCACAAAGGACTTCGCCGAGAACACGTGAAAAGACAGTTACCAGTGATGTAATCTGGGATGAAGTCACTGCTTCTTTAATGTTGGCTATGACCGTGTATTTCTGAATCCCCTTTTTTTTTTTTACAGGGATCAAACTCAGAACCTTGTGCTTGTGCTTTCTGGGCAAATGCTTATGCCACTGAGCTATGTCCCCAGCACCCTGAGTCCCACTTTTTCAAAGTTGGTTCAACAGACATCACTGTCACCAAGTCACTCAAGTTTCTTTATCAGATACTTTTTTGTTGGTTTACAGAATTTTTAAAACATTAATCATCCTACAGCAACATTTCCTTTAACAACTGAAACTTGGGAGAAAGTATATTCTCTCACTCCACTTCAGTCATACTTCATTTCTTTTTTTAATTGCTTTTAATAAGAAATAACAACGTGACAGTTTCAAAACGCATTAGTAGTGTATTTCAATATTTGATACAATGCCTATTGTTGTTCACCTATTAGTTATACAGAGCACAGAGTGTAGATGTTATAATTTTTCAAATCATTTTGGTACAACTAAATTTCTTCTCATTGAACTAAGAGAAAGCAGTTGTGTACATACTCCAATGTTCGATCACTGCAGTGGGTTATTGGTAAAACTGGCAATGTTGGAAGCTGTTAATTTTAAGCCTTTTACAGTTCAGCATTCTAATCTAGCTTTCCATTTTATGCCTTGAGGTTAAACTTTTCTGCTGGTTAGTTAAGGACAAGCTTAAGCAAGACCTGTATAACAAAACATGTAACTTTTGTATCTCCCAAGGTCAGTCAAATCCCCTCAGGATTTACTTTGGAGCCATGTACAGTGCTTTGTTGAACTGTTCACAGTAAAAATAATCACTTATTAGATGATGAAGTTGTACCTTTGCTTACAAACAGGCTCGCAAAACTCTGTGAACCTCAGAAGCTTTGGCAACCAGAGGAAGGTTTTAATAGACCGCGCTGAGATTTAACTCAAGTTATGATTCAACATGGGTGGATGAGGGAGGTCTTATTATGGCATTCAGCTGGCCTTGGTCATGCTGTGTGGCCTGATCTTTCCTCCAAGGACAGGGTCTCCTTCAGCTCAGGAAAGACCCTCAGAGAACGAAGACAGAGGCCCAGCTTAGGGTCCCCAGGTTGCCTTGGGGGTGGCCAGGGTCAGCAGACATCTCACTGCAGCCCCACAACAAAGTCACAGCCTCAGGAAGCAGAGAGGACTCGGTCAGAGCCAGGGGCAATGCAGACCATCAGCTTCTCCCTCTAGTGCAGAGTTCCTCACTAATAGCGCAGCGCGGGCCCAGCGAAGTCTCCAGGGAATCATGCACATCCCGACATTCCTTTACCTACACAAGCCTCAGCTAGTCAAAGTCCGAACCAAAGCTGGGGTTCTGGGGACAATCCAGGCGAGCAGTAGCAGGGAGCCCTGCTCAGCATCTGTACTGAAATCCACAGAAGTTGCAGGCTCCTCCCTTAGACCCGTCTGCTTTAAAAGGATGCCTGGCTCAGAGTCAGCACTGGCGGCGCCGAGCTCCACGACTGGCAGCTGGCAGCGGGTTCCTTCCACCTTCTGCAGGAGGAACAAACAGCAGTGAAGCTGCCCCAAGTGGGCCTGGAAGCTCCCAGACTGCGCAGCCCTGCCAGGGGCCCATCCGTGTGCTCAAGAGCTGATTGTAAGCTGGTTCCCCAAAACACTAAATGAATCTGCATTCTGTGCTCACTAGCGGGACAAATTCTTGTCGTTCTGACACATGAATTGGCTTACTGTCTGGTTGCAGGCCAGCAGCAGAGGGCTTCTTCCTGAGATCATCTGGCCAGAGCCAGTCCCAAGGGCCGTGGGCTTTCCGTGCACGCAGAACCAAACCAGCCAGGCCAGCTCAGCTGCAGCCAACTCAACTCGCCAATTCCATGGAGTAAAAATTATGTTACAGACTGCAGTGTTCTCCATAACAAATTCTCTGCCAGTGCCTGGCCTGGCTGGTCCCACTGAGTGAAGGAGAGAAATTTCACTGCAACTTCCAGATTCTCCAATTCCTCCTCATTTTCCCAGATCAACAAAGCTGCAAAAAGCCTCAGAAGGAGAAAGAATGTGCTCGCCTTCTCTGTGGCCTACATATGCATGCACACACGCGCACGCGCACATGTGTACATGCGTACACGTATGCATACACATGCATACACATGCACAGGTGAGCTAACAGTTCCAGGCCCTCTCCTTCACCCTCCACCTCTCCCCCCACTTTGCCCCCAGCCAAGCTCCAGACTAGGCTGGGCCGAAGGCCCCTGGCCATCAGAATGACTGTCACCTCTTCCACTACTGCGCTACGACCAAGGGGTGTCGAGCCCTGTTCCCTGGCCTCCTCCAAGGTATGTCCAGCTGTGCCCAGGTACTGGGCCGCAGCAGGAAGTGATGCTGCCTCTGCACATGTGGAGGGAAGGGGATCACCCCAGACCTCGGAGGGAGCAGACGCCACCTGGCCTCTCACCTGGTGAAGGAAAGGCCGCAAGGAGCAAGGAGACAGAATAAACTTGGCAGGCAAACCCTCCGGCTCCTCCTATGAAGGGCACTTTGGGCCCCGCTGTGGTCTTAGTCACCCAGAGAGGAGGCCGAGACAGGGAGCCCAAGTGGGGCGAAACCCTTGTACTTTCCCTCCTGTCTATTCAAAACAGTGACTGGAAAGTGGTGTGGAGCTTCCAGTGCCCCTGCCGCCCCCTCACGTCCCTCAGGGAGCCAGCTCCGCTGAACTCTCAGCTTGAGGCACCTGGAGTGGGCTGGGATGCACTGTAGCCTATGGTTATCCCCATCTCCCAGGAGTCTGGGGACCCCAGGGTCTGGGCTCCAACTGTGGGCCCAGGTCACCAGGGCCTGGGGGATGGGTCTGGGACTGACACTAGGCTCCTTGTCGTGCCTGGAGGAGCCGAGGGCCAACTGTGTGATGTCCACGGCAGGTGACCGGGTCAGACCTTTGAGTCTCCACCCAGACCTGAGGGCACAGAGGCAGGGGTTACTCGCCCTATCCCTGGTCGCGACCAAAGAGCAAGTGCAAGTCAGTTCTCTCGCCCAACACCATGAGCCCAAGCCTCTTGGTCTGACATCACAGGAACACCAAGGGCCATGACATGCTAAGGCGCTACGGCTGGGCACCAAGCCAGGCTGCAGCATGGGGGGGAGGCGAAGAGGATCCTAGCAGTGTAAGAAACCCAGGACCTCCCCAAGCCTCCCTGTGGGGTGAGTGCAGTTCTGCCGCTTCAGCGTGCTGCGCATCCTCGCGGGGAGTGGAACCAGGGCCCCGCCGCTGCCAGCACCCTTCACAGCTCTGCCTGTGTGCCCAGTGCGAGCGGGAAGCTCAGAGCAGGGCTACATCTTAGGAACTCATCACGAGAGGGCCACGACGCCACGAGTCCCCTCTGAAGCCTCCCCCGCTTCAAACACGCTCAACCCATCATCCCCGCCACTTCCAAAGCAGCTCCGGAAGTCCTCCCTCCCGAGGGCCTCTGGCTGCGCTGTCCTGGCTGGTTGGTGTCCTGCACCAACCCAAAATGTTTCTCTGTCATGGGTGTTGGGACTTCAGGGAGAAGTCAGAAGCTGCACGCCACCAGATCTGGTGGATAGAGTAGATGAGAACACGGCGTCGTGTGTCCATGAGCGGCCTTGCCAGGGGGTGGCGCCTGGTGGTAGCTGTCACCGTGTTTTCGATCACACCTTGTAAAGACACTCAGAAGGAAGGCTCCAGAGCAGCCGCAGAGTGCATCCGGGACAATGGGGTGAGTGCTCAAAGTGGGGGTGCGTGGGGACCATTAAGGACAATGTCTCACTGTAATAACTTTGGTAAAACATAAGCAGTCACCATGGGATTCTACCACACACATTTGCCTGCTTTGAGGCTACAGAACAGATACCATTTGCAACAAGGAATCAAAACCTAAGATAGCTGCCCAAAAAAAGAATTACGAAAAAATGGTACAGTATGCAAAATATTTCACTGTAAACAAGGCCTGAAATTCCAATTGTGTATATAGTAAAAATAAAAATCTGGAATTTTTCTTGTGAAATAGTTCCTCAAAGAGGCAAAAAGTTCAAGCAATTTAGTCCCATAAAAAAGAAAACATTATAAAGTTTCAGTGAACTTCAGTGGTGTCAAGGGCATCTTGGTGGCTGTTAGAAATGTCACCTGAGCTCCTACCGAGACTTCGGGATTTCAGGAAGGAGTGACTTAGGAGCTGCACAATGATTAGCCACAGTCCCAGGACAAAATGCTCCGTGTAACCTGGTGCGTGACCCGTGGATTCTGGTCACCCCAGGGCTGTGGAAACCTCGCCAGGAGTCCCATAAATTCCACAGCGGGAACCTGAGCCTTCCCAGAATAGGTCCCACACTTTACAAAGAACAGAACAGTCAACAGGAGATGCCTCTGTGGGCCTCACTGCAGAGCTGAGTTCCAAACCCAGAAAAGGAGCGTGCACTTGACCGCCGACCGCCGCCGGCCACCACCCTGCCTGTGTGAGGCTGCCTGACCAGGAGCCTAGAGAGCTGCCGGGTGGTAGGTGGGTGGTCCGTCCCACAACCTCTTCATTCAGGAGGCCTGGCTTTGTCCTGGGGAGTAAGGATAGGCTGGGGAGGGGCCACCACACAGGCCTTCTGCAGGCAGTCACTCCAGGCCCCAGCAGCTTTATGCAACCAGCGCTCGCTGGAACGGCTGCACAGAGCCCTATTTCTGCAACTAACAATATTTTTAAACACGCTGGAGGAGGAGACTCCGTGAAACAGATCTGTGTAGAAATTTTCTATAAAGAGAAAATGGTGCTGTTTTTCCAAAAGCCATCCCTGAGTTCTTTGCTTCCAAAATGCCTGCTTCCAGGGCTGGGACGTGGCTCTAGAGGGCCTCCCAGATGGGTGAGAGACCCTGGGTTTGCCCCCAGAACTGTGGAGAGAAAGAGGAATAGGCCAGAGGGAGGGAAGGAAGAAATGAGGGGGGAGGTGGAGGGAAGAGATAAAGAAGGGGGGGAGACAAGAAAGTGGAAAGGAACAGGCCAGAGACAGCCCAAAGATGTTGGCCTTCCCCCACAGCACAGGCGCGCCCAGCTGTCAGCCACAGGCTGATGCGCTGACAGTGCTCCGCTGGAGGCGTCTCGGGCCCCTCTGGTCACAGCAGGCATCAGGGACCCAGAGCTCCACCAGCGAGCCGTAAACGCGCAGCCCCAGGGCCGTACCTGAAACATCGGGTAGGTCAGGAACGTCTCCAGCATCCGCCCCTCACAGGCCGGGTTGGCTTCGTACTGCTTCAAGAGTTTGTCGAAGTCTCTGTTCTGCTTGCAGTTGGCAAGCACCTGGAGACTGTACTGGTGATTCCGCACGAACTCTTGGTAGATGTTCAGCATGGGCAGCAAGATATCAAACAGGTCAGCTGGGGAGAGAAGTAAACGTGGCCGCTTCTCCTGGGGCTTGGTGGACTACATGCGTGCCAGGGGAGGGCAGGGGTGGCCCGGCAGCAGGGTTCCCGCCCTCCTGCTGCAGGCTCTGGGGAGGCACTCACCCAAAATCAGAGTGGGCCAATTCGCTAGTCGCGCCTTGAGTCCTTGATGAAATATTTCATGAAGAAACATGATCGTCTCGCTGTTTTTAAAAAGGAGAAAAACAATACCGTGTGGCCGCTGCAAAGGATCCGCTTGGTCGAGAAGTCTAATGCGTGGGCCAAGCGCCCTCTCCAGGGTGCGCCTCCGCCCGCAGGTAACACCATCACAGTCTATACCAGGAAGCAGGCCCTCTCTCCCCCTGCCTTGAAAGCCCAAAGGAAGGCCCATGAGAAGCCTCAAACACTGGAAGCCCCTGAAGCACCAAATCATGGCCGTGGTGCCCTCCTCCCGCCGGCAGGTGAGATTCCTGCCGTGAGCTGCAGCGCTCCAGCTGATCATCAGAATGCTGCAGTTAGGGCCCCGCGTCCTTTCATTGCCAATGCTGCAAACCCAAAGAGACGGCCTCTCTTTCCTAAAGTGAGTTTTAACAGAGGAGTGAGGATAAAGTCCACACCAAAAATGTTGACCCAAGGTATTATACCCACTCCTAAGATGCCCAACAGGGAAGTACAAGGGTCTCCTGAGAAGCACGAAGCCTACGCTGACACTAGAATGAGAACAGCATGAATTGGGGCTGTACATTTCTAAAGGGGCTGAGAAGGGCAGCTACAAAAGCCAAGAACTCCTTTGCTGTGTTACTAGGATTCACCCATTGCAACAACCTTTAATGTCGTTTCTGAATTAACGTGCTGGCATACGTAAAAGCAGGACTCTGTATGTGGACACCACATGTCCTCCATCCTCATCCACTGGTGGACACGTGGACTGCCTCCAGGAGCTGGCTACTATGGGTTGCGCTGCTATGCCCGCAGGTATGCGTGGGTCCCTGTGGCACGACGCTTAATTCTTACAAAATGGCGTCTGGAGGGGGTGGCTGGGCCGAGAGGGATTTCAAGTTTTACACATCAAGGCATGTCCACGCCGGCTTCCACAGTGGCCGTGCTAGCTTCCTCCCTCCCAGCCATGTGCAAGTGTCCCTTTCTCCCCACAGCCGCACCAGCTGTTAGCAGTTTGTTATTATTATTTGATTTCTTTGTTTTAGACTTATGCATGTGGGACAGCGTCTCAGTACACAGCTCAGGCTCATAGCAAGCCTGCTGTTTCAGCCTCCCCAGTGTTGGATTACAGGCGTCTAACTCAACGCCCGGTTTTGGTGGCTGGCTCAGTGCAGGGCTGGCACAGCATGTGGTACTGGGGATCGAACCCAGGGCCTTGTGCTTTCCAGGCAGGTGCTTAGACTGCTGATCTATTTCCCTGATTTTCTTTTTTTTGTATCAAGGATGAAACTTGGGATCTTGTGCTTAATAGGCAGACACTTAGGCAACAAAGCTACCTCCCCAGCCAATGATTTCTTGATAATAGCCATTCTTTCCAGGGAAAGTGGAATCCTGGTATTGTTTTAATTTACATTTCTCCAATGGCAAAAAATGGCAAGCATTTCTTCATATACCTATCGGTCATCACAAAGATAAACCTGAATCATTTGCTGAAGAATAGATACTCCTTGAGGCCTTACTATTAAGTGAAATAAATCTGGCACACCAGTTTAAATATCACATGGTTTCTCTTCTCTGAGAAACCCAGATTATAAATAAGGAGCCAAATCAAAGATAAGTGATAGGAAATAGGGGGAGAGCTGTTCCTCAAATGAGAAGGAGAACAAGAGGTGGAGGAAGGAGGGAGGGAGGGAAACCAAAGGGACGAAAGAGGCACTAAGACGCATCATGTTCATGCACCAGCTGCAAACACGTACCAACAAAAATAGAAAGCAACATGTAGAGATCTTTTAAAGACACAATTCCTCTTTATTTTCTTTTTGTAATCATCTTTTCTTTGGTGCCAGCAATCACACTCACAACTTCATGCTTGCTAGGCAGGTGTTATGCCGCTGAGCTATATCCCTGACCCTGAGAACACAATTCTTCCTCTCAGCTAGATACCTTGGCTTGTTGTGAGGTTCAAATCCCATTAGAACAAACACCAAAGAGAAGGGATCGCAGTGCCCCAGGGTCCAGGAAATGGGCGAGGCACAGCTTGAATACTGTGATACATTTTTTCTTTTATAGAAAATTCAAATAAGTAGTGTTTGTGGCTCCAGGCTTTAAACCAAATGAAATTTGTTGAGTCTTTTAAATTATTTCAGCATGTGTTCCCTCCTCCTTCGAGACAGACATTTCCCAGACTCCCTTGCAGCTATCCTCAGGACACAGGCTCGGTTGCACCAGTTCAGCTGCTTGACACAGCATGGAAGGTAGAAGCAATTGTTGCAGTAAAAGAAACTTCCGGGCATCCTTCTCAAAGTCCCTCACCTCAAAATTACCTCACACTCACCCCATCATTCTTGTTCCTTTGAACCACACCTCATAGCTTTCATTTATTCGATATTTGCTGTCTCCTTGCATCAACATTTAATCCCATGAAAGCTGAGACTTTCTACTCTGTTCACTAATTAGTCATCATAATAAGAAATATTTGCTGAGCAGTAAGTTCAGCAAGGATTCTGAAGCCCGGCCTTAGTCTCAGGCCCTTCTAAAAGTGCTTATGGGTAAGCTGGGTGCAAAGGCCCCCAATCCCTCATGCCCCTCTATGACTGGGGTGGTGTCTTCCCCACATGCTCACCCCACACAACCACAAGAGCCAAGTAAACTCAGAAAACAGAAAGCCACACTTCCCAAAATCCCAGCTGGCCCTAATAACCAAGCACAATGCACTGCCAGCTTTGCTACCACTAGTACCTATGGGCCCTGCCATCTAACCTTCTGCGAATAAGGAAACACTCTTTTAAGAACTGCAAGTGGGCTTCGCCCAACTGCGGACTTGGGCAAAGTCATACCTATTGAGGAAAATGCTGCTGACGTCATCATGGCTGATGGGCGGCTTCTTGGAGCTAGCGGCCATGCGCAGGGGCCGCAGGAAGCCGTTGACCAGCACATGGAGCTGGTGCACGTACTCAGACTCGGCCTCCACCATGGCGAACACGATCTGGTTCCTCTTGCGCATGCTCTCGGCATGGGGGGAGCAGATGTAGTCCTGCACGATGGTCTTCCACTTCCGCCTGCACAGCCAGCCCCTCATGAAGCTCTGGACCTGCAGAGCAGAGAGAACCGCGCAACACGTGGGCCTGGCTTTCTCACACTGGCCATGGCAGCTGAGGCGGGAGGATCTCAGCCTGGGAATAGCGATTTAGCAAGACCCTGTGTCAACATAGAAATCAGAGAGAAGGCTGGGCAGGTGGCCCAGTGCTAAGACCCCAAGCTCGATCCTCAGCACTAAGAGAAAAACCATCGTGCCTTCATGGGTGGACCTGCATCCGCAGGGAGAGCAGCCGACGGCAGGCTCTCTCCAAATAGCAATACAAGGGATAATTTTTTAAAATAGTGCTTTTTCTTAGGTCCATGCTATGATTTATACCTAGCTGTCCTCCAAAGCCTCATGAAGTCACAGAGTGGGACTTCTAGAGTTTGAGATTAACTCATGATCCACTGGGATTATGGGTGATCCAAGGCTGGGATTATGAGTCTCAGTACTGCAGGGATTATGGGTGTGGCCTGAGGCAGACAGCCTGAGAGTAATATAAGAGACACAGAGAGACAGACTCTCTCTGTTGCCATTGTTGCTGCTCCACCACCATGAACTGCCATGTGCTCTTTGCCACCGCCATGAAAGGCTGCCCTCTGCCATGTGCCACCCTGCCTTGGAGCCAGCCAAGTGTGGACTGAAACTTCCACTGACCCTGAGCTAAATAAAACTTTCTTTCCTTCATTTGGGTATCAGGGATTCGTCCCCGCAACGTAAGAGTATCTGAGACAATGACTAAGATTGCCCACATTAGGTGTGGCAGATTCAGTAACAGGCCACACCGCAAATTCACTAACTACTGAGAGCATCGATCTACTAGCAAACTTTCTTTGGAGCAGTGTTGCCCACCACTTCTTTACCCCTGTTAAAGTTTCCTCTGTATCGTTTTCCTGCGTGGCCTAGCGATTATGCACCTGAACGTCTGCCCCTCTTTGCAACGTCTAACATTTTCTCGTTTGATTGCAGACGCTGACACACACAAGCTTTCGTGCAGGCGTTGCGCTTGCGTAACACACATTAAGCACGCTCTCCCGGTTCTACAGGGAAAGTGCCGGGCGTGGTGGCAATGCCCAAAACGCTGCTCTGGGGGTGCCGAGGCAGGAGGGTGCAGAGCTCAGGGCATCCCGGGCAATTTAGGGAGACCCTGTCTCAAACTAAGAGATGAGAAGTGTTAGGGAGGTAGCTCAGTAAGAAGCCCTGGGCTCCCTCCTCAGTGCCACTGGAAGATTTACGTGGGGAAGACAAGCGCGCACGCTACTTGGGAAAAATCTAATGGAACATTCCTGTGAATTACAGGCAGCTTCAAGCAGCACTCTCTTGAAATGAAAAAAAATTTTTTTACATGTTTCCAAGAGCAGAATAAAGGCACAATTAATTTGTAAATGCGTCCCTTTCCACAGATGTTACTTTGATTTGGGACATTAATGATAATAAAATTAATTTCAAAATCTACTTAACAAGTTCAGAAGCATATTTAAAATTACTTCTACCAAGAATTAGAATGGCAGAAAAATGTAAAAATATACATATTTTATCATCACTGTTCCACTTAATGGAAGTGTTTTCAAAAACCAGCTTAATTAAGCTGTGAGCTACCGCCTTCCTGTGCACTGGGTCAGGTGTTCTCTGGAATAGCAGCAGCTGCCTGGCTTATTTACCAACAGGGAAGCGTGCAGGAGAAAGCCAAGCATCAGATTTTGTTACTTTCTTTCTTTACATGCAACTGTACGCTGCAATAGCACTAATATTTTAACACAATAACATAAACTAGATCCAACTTAAAATTTTAAATTATAAGAGTGGAGTGAGTTTGCCTTTTTGTTTCTTGAAAATTAAAAATATTCAACTTACTCCAAAGAATTAGTTATATCCCAGATTCTAAGCAGTATTGTTTTAAGGTTTTGTTATAATGAAAGTGAAATAATGCTTTAATATAGAGAAACAGGAATGAGAAAACAGGAAGACGTGACGTATGTACATGCAGAATGCCTTAAGTAGGATGCTTCCTGCACTGTTTTATACAAAGCTGAGTGTCTTTGATGAGACAATTGAGATTGCAAAGCAAAGTCTACATCACAAAGCTCCACGGACTAGAAAGAGTATCCATGTCTGTCTCTTGAAAAAGCTGTGCAATTACAAGTCATGACATCACGAAGCAACCAGCAGAGCTGTAGCAAATTAAAAAGCTTTTGCACAGCAAAGGAAAGGAAAAATACCAGCCCAGCAAAGACACAACCTGCAGAAGGGGGAAAAGCTGACGGCTGCGCCTCGGATAGGAGTATCTACACCTAAAAGATATGTTAAGAACGCAAAAATTAGGCCCCCAGCATAAAAGACACAGTTGAAAATGGGCTACTGAAATGAATAGATACTTTGCAGAAGAAGTAAAAATGGTTAACAAATATATGAAAAATTTTAACATTTCTGGTCATTACAGAAATGCAAATGAAAACGACACTGAGATTCCGCCTCACTCCAGAAAGAATGGCCACTATCCTACCAGCATTTGTTGCCGGCAAGACCACAGGGGGAAAAGGACATTTCTAAACTACTTCTGGGAAAGCAAACTAGTACTGCCCCTGTGAAAATCAGTATAGAGATTCCTCAAGAAGCTAAAATTAGACATTCCACTCTGCCTGTTAGGGCTGGGGTCTAGCTGTCCCCCAAAACCTCACATAGTCCTAAGGTGGGGCTCCAGAGTTTGTGATTAATTCACTATCCACTGCCATGTTTATGGTGCTACGCCTGCCCTGGAGCGGATAGCCTGAATGTAACCTCAGGCAGGGAGAGCCTTGCGCTCCGCCTCTGCTCCTGCCTTTTGCTCTTGCTGTTTGACATCTTCCACCACCACAAATGGCTGCCCTCTGCCACGTGCCACTCTGCCTTGGAGCCATCTGAGGGTAGACTGAAACCTCCCCACACGGCGAGCTAAATAAATCTCTCCTTCCTTAATTCTGGAGGTCAGGTACTTTGTCGCAGCAATGAGAGAAAAGTAACTGAGACACTGCCCAGCTACTTCCTTTCTAGGTATCTTCCTTAAAGAGTCACACTGCAGGGATCCCCGCACGCCCAAGTTTATAGCAGCGCAACTCGCAAAGCTGAGCCCTGGCAGCAACCGGCATGCTCCACCCGCAGGTGAATGGAGAAAGGCGACGTGGCATTTGCACCATGGCACACTACGCTGCCATGAAAAGGCTGAGCTCAAGCCACATGTGGGAAACTGGGTGCCCCTTGAGACCGTGGTGCCATGGGGGATAACTCAGACACGCGAGCTTCGCTATGGCAGAGCTTCTCCTACAGGAGGAAGCCGAACTGTAAGAAAAAGCAGAACCAAAAGCAGATGGAAGGAAGGATGGAGATGGATCGTTTGCCAGTGGGAAGGGGACCGAGAGGGGACAGGAAGTGGGAAGGATGCAGGTGCGCTGCGTGCGTTTCCCGCTGCCCACCAGCACAGTGTATGGCGCACCGCACAAGCACGGAAGGAAGGACGAGAACAGAGCACACACAGGAGAGGCTGGGCGGCCCCGAATCTCAGAGAGCAGGACCTGCCCTTTGCGTGGTCATTAAGTGGGGCACAACGAACAAGCAGACGGAGTGATGGACTCAGTCTGCTGCCATGTCCAAAGGAGAAAGCTTCCCTAGGCGGCACTAAAGACCATGCTAAGACGACGGCTTTGCACATTTGATTCCTTCAGTTCCCCGCACTGGAGCAGCACGGCTGGGAGGGACAGAGCCCACACGGCCTGGGAGGCTGGGTCGGGGCCTGAGGGCTTCACCTCCTTCCTGGGACAGAGCGAGAGCCGGGCCAGCTGCTGCGAGCTCAGCTGAGATTCTCCAGAGCAAGCCAGGCCAGTCACTTGGAGGGCGGGTGTGGGCACCTTGGCACAGCAGGTCAAGGCTGTTCCCAGCCTGGACACCACAGAAAGACGTAAGGCAGGTCAGCATGCGGCCACAGGCCCAGAGCCCTACGGCACCGGCCGGCCTGCCTGCCTGCCTCTGCCTCTCGGTCTCTCTCTCTCTGTGTCTGCCTGCCTCTCTCTCTCTCTCTCTCTCTCTCTCTCTCTCTCTCTCTCTCTCTCATTCATCCTTCCTTCTGTTCTCCTTCCTTCCTTTCTTCCTCTCTTCCCCCACTGCCTCTATCACCTGGAACGAACCCAGGTCTTCGCACTGAGTGACATCCCCAGCCCTTTTGATTTATTTATTTTTAATCCTAGGGCAGGTTCTCACTGGCTGTTCAGGCTGGGCTCAAACTTGTGATCTGCCTGCCTCAGCCTCTGGAGTGCTGGGATTGGAAGCATGCCCCTCCACACCCTGCTCACCTTACCTTTTTAATCTTCTTGATGTCTGGGTCCTCGTCCTCTTGGTGGCTCTGGTAAGGGCGCATCCGTTCCTTGGTTTTGTTCAGAGCGATGATCTGCAACGCACAGTGGGTCTGCGTCAGCATCGGGAGTAGCGGGCACAGTGCTGCTGGCAGGAAGGGGCCCACGGGCGCCCTGGGCAACCGGCCCTCACCACCCTCTCCTCCTGGCAGGCAGAGTCGGGAGCGCACGCTTGACCCCAAGTTCCCAGCCCAAGTGCTGATGACAGCAGAGGGTGCGAAGTGTGACGTGGAGGAGGTGAGCCCTGAGCCTGGCCCAACTGAACAGCCCTCTGGGGCGCACAGGCCCCCGCCCCTGCAGGCTGCTCTCAGGTGCACTGTGGCTCCCACCACAGGACCCGCTCCAAGCTCTCAGGCCTGCGACTGGCGGTGGCTGCCAAGGCATGCAGCGTGAGGTCCCAGGCCCCTGCGGGGTCTGCGCAGGGACCCTCACCCTGCTGGGCTTGGGCCCGCCCCCCAAGCCCACTCGGAAAGTGAGGGAAAGACTGTGACTGCGGCAGTCTCCCTGCCACCCTCCTGCTCAGCTCTGCGACCCGGGGGACAATCCAAGATCACCTGGCAATGAGCCTGCCTGGACAGCAAGACCCCAAACAGGTCCACGAGGAAGCCACGCTTACAAGCCAGGAATGCTGGGTCACCCCCAAGCGCCCCTATATCTTGCCCCCAAATACTCTCCTGGCCTCTGGTAGGGAAGCAGGGGAATAAATAAAATAGGAGGCAAGTCTGGCTCTGCAGGCAGCCTGCCCAGCCCCTGCCCAGACCTTGGTCCTGGG
Organism: Myocastor coypus; assembly: GCA_004027025.1. Taxonomy (NCBI): domain Eukaryota; kingdom Metazoa; phylum Chordata; class Mammalia; order Rodentia; family Myocastoridae; genus Myocastor; species Myocastor coypus. The sequence goes on from PVJA010026705.1 coordinate 17,012, forward strand.
CCCTGCCCTGGCTCCTGCTCCTACCCCTGCCCCAGCCCCTGTTCAGCCAATTGAGACTGCAGTCCATATTCCATATAAAGCAACATAGTGCAGACAAAGCAGCACACACGGACACTCTGGAGCGTAGCATGGGGCGCGCACTCCAGGGGGTAAATGCCAGCCCCCATCTCTGCCACACAAGCACCCACCTGCACCTATGGCAGGGCAGAATACACGATAATGTCATCTGAAATTACAGTGCCGGATTTAGACTGACAGGGCCCAGTTTGACCACGCTTGCCACTGTGGCCACCACTGCTCGGGGCCTCAGTGTCGAGTGAGGAGGTGACAACTCCCATGGTGCAGCAAGTGCAGCCAGCAGTGCAGATGGGGTGCAAGGAGTGACCCCATTCCAGTGGGCATGGCGAGGACACCGCTATGTGTGCTGGACGAGACAGCCCAGGCATTGGCGGTAATGGGCGCAGAGCTCTTGTGAAGGTGTGAGGGAGCGCAGGATAATGGTGTCCAAGGACAGCATGACCGTGCCTGGATAGCCCACCCTGCCCTGTGCACAAGGACATAGTAAGCAGAGGGGCCTGGCCTGGCCCTGCCGAGGGCCTCTGGAGACACCGAGGTCCCTGATAATTCAGTGGTTGTTCATTCCTCCAGGACCTTCAGCTTGCATGGGAGGGAACTCAGCCTTCTCTGCAGAGGCCTGAGCTCCGGGCCCAGGCTCCGTGCCAGGCTCCAGGCCCTGCAGCCTCCCTCTCTGGGGTACAGAGCCCAGGAGGAGTGGGCAGGTGGGGCGGGAGGCCATGTCCCAGCTGCACGGCTCTGGGAGAAGGCAGGGCTCTGAGGCCAGCAGTCATTCCCGGCCTCTCTGCAGTGTTCATGTTTATACAGTAGACTGTGAGACAGCCTCAGAAACTAACCTCGAGTCAGCTGAAGACAGTCCGTACTCTAGACAGCACCTCAGTGTCTGCTCCATGGAAGGACAGAGAGGGTCCTGATGGAGGCTTACTGCTCTGCACCCCGCAGTGCCTCCCGCCGTCTGCCACAGGCTGCAGCCCCTGTCAAGGGCAAAAGCCCAGCCCCCACATACTGGTGACCTGGGAATTCAGCCTGGGATTACAGTGTGGCCCTGAACATGACACAGATAATTGAGGGGAGAAGACAGAAGACCAGGAGCAAGGGCAAGGGCCCTTAACCTAGAGATACCTCTGACTTGAGCCTCTCGATCTCCGTGTCCTGGTCTTCCAGCTGATGGCGGAGCTGGTTAGCCGCGATCTTCTCCGTCTCCACGATCTGGACGAGGTGAATGTACTTCTGCACCAGCACCTCCCTCTCAATCAAGATGTCAGCATAGCTGGAGAGAAACGGCGCGATCAGCCCTGAGACATCGCGCACGTGGTGCCAGCCCGAGAGGCACACACAGCAGCGCCGCCGCCTGGCCAGCTCTCCCGGACGCAACGTCCCCCGCCCGCTTGCATGGGCGTCCATCAGCGACAGAGCAGAATGCGTCCTTTACGGCTCCTGTTGTGGTTAACCCCCTCAGCCGCGCCTCCGCCCGTGAGGGCACAACTGAGTGCGGAGAGCACAAGGGGAAATGGTTAATAAGAAAGCCGTACGCCTCCTCTTATGAAACACCGAGATCTTCTGCATGGGCCACAGATGGCCTTCGTGGGCTCCCAGCACAGCCTCCAAAGTGTCTCACTGTGTAACGTGTTAGCTGCTCAGACACCTGCCACACACAGATGGGAGCCAGCAGCCACAGGACCACAGGAATCGCTGGGACCCAAACCAACAGGCACGACAACGACCTTCGAGAATCAAGGCTACACTCCTTAGGCCCTAACTCCGGGAGGCCAACACGGGCCTGGTGCTGCAGCTAACCGTGGTAAAGACAGACCTTGCCCCTCGGTTTTCTCTGATGGGATGACTCTGAGGAATGTGAAATTTTGCTTCCAGGTCTTCTGGTACTTTCTGTAGTGATAAATCCATGTTCCTTTATCATCTTTCCCAAGTGGCGCGGTGATGACGGTAATTAGTGACAGCTATTCTGCACGGAGTGCCCAAGACCTACAGAACATTACCTCAGTGTGACTCGGGCCACACCGTGAGTAGGTGGCAGAGCTGGAAGGACCACACCAAGGTCTACGTCCCACCAAAGCTCACACCCTCAACCTCAAGCTAGACCAGTGATGGTGAACCTTAGAGCTTTCAGTGGCACAATCTGTCCACTGTTTTCTGGGACCCTGAGTGGTGGCACCATGCTATATACAGGGCCCACCCTCGTGACCACATTCCACCAGCTAGAGAGACATGCACGGAGCACAGGGAGGTCTCTCCCCAGCAGCGACCTTCCGTGGACAGCAAGAACCCAAATGAATCCACAAGCAAGCCACATTTAAAAGCTAGGAAGGCAGGAGGACCCCCAAGCTGTCCCTGTGTCTCCCCCCAGTTGCTCTGTCAGCCTAAGGCAGGGAAGTAAAGACATAAACAGAATAGGAGACAAGTCTGGCCCTGCAGTGGCCCGCACCGGCCTCCGGCTCAGTAGCAGCGAGGCTGTGAGTCCAGCCAATGCCAACACCAACAGCATGCAGCCCCTGGGGGAGACAGGTGCTCCCAACCCCGGCAGACATCCCCTAAAGCCTCAGGTCTCTCAGGCTGCACCTTCAGAATGGGAAGGATCCTGACTCCAGGCGGTGCGGAGGCAGGGCCAGGCAGAAGCAGCAGTCAGGGGACCTAGCCCAGCAGGCGCGTCCCCTCCCTTCCCTCAGGCCTCCTGCACACAGTGCTGTGAGGGCCTAATGAGACCCTCTGTCACACCCGCCTGCCCGGGAGCTGCCCAGCTCACGACTACTGGGAGCCACGGTAAATCCTTCAAGTTGTGGGTGGTGGAGAACATCGTGTCTCAGTGCTGACAAAGCATCTAAGACATTCCTCTCCACACCGTAGAAGAAAGAGACAAAGGGCGCCCAGGCCAAAGTCTCAGATTTGCCCTCCATAGAGAAGGAGGCCACCCTCCTAAGAAGGCCCCCGAGGAGAGGGGGGAGAGCCCGGCTGCAGTCCAGACACTCTCAGGCCCTCTCTGCAGACTCCACAGAGTACCAAAGAAGGAAAGGTATTAGGGGTGCTGGGAGCGCTCTCAGGAAACAGGGCCCTCAAACTCACAGACTGACAGCACATCCTTACAACAGAGGGCAAGGCAGAGGATGGGGCCTCCAGTGTCAGCTCACAGGGACACCCTGGCTTCTGCCTCATCGGCCTTCTGCTGTGGTCTTGCTTGGAGGGAAGCCAGGGGCCGAGGCCACACAGCCCAGAGCAACCTGTGCCCTACAGCCACGTGTGCTCAGCTCAGCACAGCAGCAGCGAGTCCAGCCCACGCCAACAGGACGCAGGGTCTTGGGGCTGCATCCTTCTGATCCCAGCACGCAGATGAGACCACAGACCCAGCCACCACTGCAGCCACGGCCTGTGACAATGCCTGGGCCCCAGCTCAGCCCTGCCGGGCTCCCAAGTCGGGCGCAGGGTGAAGGGCGAGTTGTGGGGGACGCCAAGCTCAGCCAAGGTAGAAAACAAACCCAGCCCTGTGAACAGGCTGCAGCGCGGCAGGAAGCAAAGGCGAGGCCAGCAGCGAGCATTCGGCTTCAGAGGAGGGAGTACCCTGGGGGAAAGAGGCCGCTGGTAATAAGAAGCGGGCTTGGAAACAAACGTCACTCTCCAGAAGTGGCTAGGTCAATGGATGCGGAACAGATAAACCAAAATCAAAACCAAGCTGTTGGTCAGGGAGAGAGAAAATAGGAACAGTAATAATTAGGTGTCTCCAGGAGCAGAGAACTCAGCGGCGAGTGCTCAGTTACGTGTGGTCACCCCTCCCCCGCAGGCCCAGATGAACTGTAATGCTGTGGCATGTGGCATTCGTTGGGCACACTGGGCAAAGGCTCCTCTCCGTGTAACACATGTTACCTTCCTAGGCAGTAGCTTGTGCTGGTTGTACAGATTAATGGGGGCCGACCAGACAGCTCAGCAGACCAAAGTGCCTGCTTAGGCAGAGCACAGCGGGTGGGGTTTGGTCCCCAGCGTGCCAGCCCCGCCCCCTGGGCACCCTGAGACGGCATTGAGACTGGGCATGGCAGCATATGCCTGTAATCCCAGGGTTTGGGAGGCTGAAAACAGGAGGATCACTACGAGCCCGATTTGCATAGTGAGACCCGATACACCCTGTAGACCCTGTACTAAATTCATACTCATAAAAAAAGACCATATTAATGGGGTAAGGTAGGATATTTCAATCCATGCCTAAGCGTGCAGTAATAAAACCAAGCTAATTTTACCACTTCTGCTTCCTTGTGGTTGCTTTCTGTCTGGCATCTTTAATCTTCTCTCCTCTAGATTTTCATAAAACATGCAGCCAGCCACGAGGCCACGGCATCCCAGCATGTGGAACGCTGGGACGTGCTCCTGTTACCCAACCGCCTTGCCAGCGTCTAATGTTGAAGGCAGACCACAGGAAACCACAAGGTTTGATTGAGTTTGGAGAGTGTGAGCTTACAACCTGAGAAGAAATCAGCGAGAACCTCAGGCTTGGAAAGCAGACAATAATGAAGACGCATTCGAAACCTTTATCTACGTATCCTCACAGCCAGCCAGTCCATGCAGCCCGAAGCTGAGAAATGGACGGAGATATAATTAGATTATTTTCCAACATAAAATTAATTAATTGAAGAGCTAAAAGTAAACAATAAAAACAGACTGCAAAAGACAGGATATGCGATAGCATAGGGTGCTAACTTTTTCATTTTGATAAAAAGAAACCAAAAATACTGGCTAAAATTAGTAAGTCCAGGAAGAGAAGCAAAAGACCTCACAGACAGCAGACCAGCGGCCAACAACACAGGAGGAGAAGCCATGCTTAATCAGAGAGGCATAAATTGTTTATCAAAATCGATTGCAATTTTAGAAAGCAATAACAGGAGAGTTGGTGAAGGTATGCAAAGTGCGCTACAGGGCAAGCCAGAGGTGTGATGCCATGGTTGGGAACAGTGGCCAAGGCCGGAGGCCGGAGGCTGGAGGCCGAGCCACCCTCGAGAGCTTAGCATACCTTGGCTCCCAACAAAGATAAGAAGTGAGCTGGATGTAGCTCAGCGGGTGTTACAGTTTGTGTCTAGTTGTCCCCCCAAAGCCTCATACAATCACGGGGTGGGGACTTCTAGAGTTTGAGACTTGATTCATGATCCCTGGGATTATGTGTTTTAGTACTGGTGGCATTATGGATCTTAGTACTTCTGGGATTATGCTTGTAGCCTAAGGTGGATAGGCTGAGGCGGAGAGCCTGAATGTAATATAAAGAGAGACTTAAGTTGTTGCTCTGTTGCCCTGATTTGGTTGGCTGCCTCTGTCACCACGTTGTTGCTGTTCCACTGCCATGAACTGTTGCTCTCTTCCATGTGCCTCTCTGCCTTGGAGCCAGCCAAGTATGGACTGAAACCTCCACAAACTGTGAGCTGAACAAACCCTTCCTTCCTTCATTTTGAGTGTCAGGTATTTCTCTCAGCAACAAGTAAAAAGTAACTAAGACAGTGGGAATGCCTGGGGTTCAGCCCAGCACACACAGGCAAGCATGTGTGTGCATACACAGCATTTCACATTTGTAACTTGAGAAAAATGATCATAGATTTTCACAAAGACAAACTAATAAGATGTTCATCTACGAAAACAAAGACAGCCCGATGACCTAAGTGTGCACATCCACAGCATGGAAGGGGTTACGCAAGCCATAATGGGTCTGGAGTGACAGTAAGGCACTTAAAATTGTGCTTTTCTAAAAGTAGTTATAAAAATCATTCTACCAGAACCTATTAATAAGTGAGCAGGAATAAAACCCAAGAAATCAAGATAATGCGGTGTGCAGCACACATGGCGTTCATCTGTGTAGCCTGGGGAGATTAGGTACAAATGCACATGTGATGCGCATGGGGGGAAAAGCAGGTGAGAAAGAGGAGCACCCCAAGTTACACAACATAGGTCCACACCCCCAAACTTACACGGGGTTGCTTTCCAGGGATGGAACAATCAGGATGGCTTTTAATCATTTCCCAACATTCTCCTCTTGTGCTCTTTGCACTCTCCAGCACCTCTGTAAGATGAGGTGAAAAGGGTCCAGAATACCTACTCCCCTGGCAGAGGCTCCTGGCTCCCCACGCTGGGCAGGAAGGGGTAACTGAAGGACCCTAACACCCTGAGCAAGCCGATTTCCTTCTCCATATGTTCCTCCTAATGCAAATTGATGCCTTGACTGAAAGATGCTTCCCGCGTGTCCATGTGCGTTCCCCGCTCAGCGCAGTGGGCACAGACAGAAGTCACGATGCCCTGTGCTCTGTGGTCTGACCCCATAGCAGGATAGGAAGGGGCCGTAAGTAAGGGACCCACGCTGCGCGCAGGATGTGTGCTGGGGCTCGGCTCTGCAAAGGAAGCCAGGCAGGAGCAAAAGAGGAGGCATGGGACAGCTCCCCGGGGAGTGGGCAGCTGGGGGGTCGCTGTGGTGGGGAGGAAAGCCCTCCCTCCAAGTCCCAAGGACCTCAGGGAGCCGAGTGAGGAGAGGAGACAGGTCTGAAGCTTGCATCCCGGAGGATCTTGCCACTCCCACACCCCGGAGCCTCACGCTCTGACTAAACCCAGGACCTTTGCCCCTCTAAGGGCCCAAAACGCCACTGCGACAGATGAGCCAGCAGGGGGCGTCCAACAGAGTGGGGAGAATCGCTGAGGCTGCAGGAGGTGTCCAGGGAAGCCTGCAAGTCTGGCCAGGCAGAGGCCCGGATGGACAGCCCTTCACACCGGGACTCAGGACCAGTGGGAAAAGCCATTTAACGTCATTTGTTTTATGTGTTCTCTTCAGGTCAGGATTTTCAAGTCACTCAAGGCACTAATTTCACTGGGGATCTCTCCTTGTTCTACTGTCACTCAGGAGCCTGAGGCTTTACCTGGCTGTCCTTGGCCTGCCGCTGGCTGCCTGCACCTCCCCCACTGCTCAGGGAACTCCAGGTGGCACCTAGCCACTCCATCCACGTGATTTCAAACACTGGCCACTGTGATGACACCTACAATCCCAGCACCCAGCAGGCTGAGGCAAGAGGATCTCCACGAATTTGAGGCCAGCTAGGGCTACACGGCTACATATTAAGTTCAAACCCAGCCTGAACAATGTAGTGGGGTGGGCAAAAGGAATATATCTCTAGCTTGCTGTATTTCTTATACACATTTTATTTGATTAAATTTCCCATTTACTAGACACTACTCAAGTCTAAGAATTTCTGCCTAATATATTCATTTTTTTCTATTTGGTTTTTGTTTATTTTGCTTTTTAGTTCAACTTACACACACATACACACACGCACAGGAAGGGGGGTTTTCACTGCCGAGGGAAATAACAAAGGCGAGCCGAATAACTCAACATAATGAAAGGCAGTGCTAATCTTTCTGCTGAGCCTCAACAGATGGTAAGATTAGAACATCATGGGATGAGCATTGGTGTGATATTCAGGATCGAAACCAAAGCACCCCCACACTCCACGCAAGAGAGAACAGAGAGAAGCAGCCTGCCAAGGAGGTACAGAGCCCTCGTTTCAAACGGGAGACAGTCAGTGTCCCTCAGCAGCTGGCTGGTCACTGAGCCAGAATTTCATACAGACCTGTAAGGTGAACTACAGCAGAATGCAAAGCTCCCTAGAGAAAACCTCCAGCTCACCCAAGGTTTCATCAGTACTAGGGAGAAACAGACCCGTAGCAGGCCTCCTCATGCTGAGAGCTGTGGCAGCCAGGCCTGCTTGGGGACAGGTCCCACACAAGCAAGGCCATCACTACTGCGATGGGCTGGGTCTGCACTCACCCCGAAGGCCCAAGTTGAAAGGTGTGGTACCTGAGTGGTGCCACGGGGAGATGACAGAACCCACAAGAGGTGAGGCCTCGTGGGGTTCCCCCGGGGGACTGTGGGGCTCTGCTCCACCTCTCCCACCCTCACCTCAGTCAGTTCAGCTTTGTTTCTGAAATGGTGTACAACAGCTCACAGACCACATCTATGCAAACCATGATCCTTGGCCACGCTCCTCTGCGCATAAGCAGTCTGTGGTGTCTGCCGTGGTCACAAGCAGCTCCACAGCCCTGCTGGGCCCGCATCTGTTACATTTTGTCTTTGCAGGCTACCCTGACCCCTCGCCACTGACCTGCCTCACCTGGGGGGTCCTCTTCTCAGAGAGGGGGCACAAGTGTCCAGAGGACAGACCACGGACCACAGAGGGGCCAGTGACAGTGACGTGAGTACTTCACTAAGTTTGGAACCTCTGAAAACTTGTCAACAACCCTTTTTAAATCAAAATAAAAAATAAAAAATGGGCAAACTATTGTTATAGGGAATTATAACAGAAAGTCAATAACTATAAATTACTACATAGGGGCAAGGAACCTGAGGGAACATGTCTACAGGTGAATTTATTTCCTGGTTTCTTGTCTGCTATGAGGACTCAATGCAGCGCACACACAGCAGGAGGAAGCGTTGGTGCTGTGGAGAACCAAAGACCTACCGACCAGGGGCAAACGCATAGGATGGCACCATGACCGCGACCATGTCCAGGCCCTGCCACAAGACGTGGGGTCCACATCTGTGGCCGCTGACAGTGCAGTTACACAACCAACGCTGGCCCGCGCCTATCCCCAGCAAGTACATGAGGAGCGACGGCAAGCCCACGCGGGGTTCCGTGCTGGCGCTGGAAGGGCTCTGCTGATAGCTGTGCAGCGCAAGAAAAAAACATGAAACTGTACAATTTAAAATGAATTTTCTGGGTGTGTGAAGTATAAGGATAATTTATTTTAAAATGCAGTGGAATAATTTCCCCACAAAAGTGATCTATTTTGATTGCATCTTAATTGAAAAACTGTCAAAAAAAAAAAAATTCATCCAACTGGGTGCATGCCCGTGATCCCTGTACGCAGGATGTGGAGAAAGGAGCGCAGGCTACACAGCGACTTCAAAGCCAGCCTGGACTACATATGGGGCCCTGTCCAAGACAGCCAAAAATAAATAAATAAACAAACAATAAAGAAATACATTTTTTAAAAATCTACCAATATAGCTTTTTTAAAAAACAAAACAAAAAAAAAATGGTGGAAGTGATTACAAATAATATAAAAAATATGGCAATACATTCGCCACCCAAATAGCTTAATAAAAAATAGAGAGTAAATAGAAAAATACCAGTAAAAAAGTTAAGGAAAGGCATATAAAGGCAATTCACTTCAGCATATGAAAGACGGTGGAAATCCCTCCTTCACCCACACTTCCAGAGATGCTCGTGATGCCAAGAAGCTGTGCTCTACCCACTGGGGTAATAAGAGTGTCCTAGAATGACTGCAGTTTCTCCTGCCCAGTGAGGGGCTGATACTGGCCCACAGCCTCTAGGAGCAGCGGGCCCTGAGCCGGGGGCAGTGCCATGCATGTCCCAAGCAGCACTGTGGCTGGCAGGGCGGGGCAGGTGTGGAAGGCTCAGTGCAGCCAGCTCCCAGCACTCTGAGAGGAACACCGGGCAGGGCCCGGCTCCGCGGCGGGATCGCAGTCCTCCACGAGTGGCATCCATCACACCAGGGCAACGGCTGTGCTGGAGGCTACCCTAGCCATGCCAGATGGGCCAGTGTCCTCAAATATCAAATGTCTACCTCTCCTCAGCACCCTCCTCCTGTCGTCCTGATGGTCATGGTCCAGGTCCTGAGAGCATCAGGCTTCAGTCAGGACCGAAGGCTTTGCCACATGGAGACGAGTCCTCCTGAAGAGCCACTGCACCCCGTAGAGCTCCCAGCTAGAGTTCTAATGCCAGGATCTGGACCAGATCAGCGGGAGAAAATGACCAAGCAGACCTCCCAGAAAATGGCCCAGAGCTCCTGAGGAAACGGTGGCAGGGAGGTTCTACTCTGGGAAGCAAAGGCCAGCAAAGCAAGGTGACTTTCAAGGCATGAATAGTTGCTATGGAAACAACACCCCAAAAGCAGAAGGGGAGCCATCTGGGCCCCTGTGCAGCAGCCAAGGAGCATTTTCCAGAGTCCTAGTATACTTGGACTTTTGAGAAAGGACAACAAAAGCATAACCCGTGAGTATCTAAAAGGCTCCTGTTGAAAGGCAGCGGCATAATGAACGCCTCCCGCGGTCGTGAGAGCTGATGCCTTGACCCCACCAGCCCCATTAGCTAATGTCAGTGAGAAGCACAAAGTCAAACAGAGGCAGTGGTCCTCCCTCTATGGCGGCGCATTTGCTTTCTGGCCTTGTTTATGTTGGGACACATCTTCCCTGGTGCAAAAAGCGAAAAACTTCAGGAGCATCCTGATACAACCACCACCACCATCACAACAAAAAGCTCAACATAAGAACCCAGGTGGAAAGCAGTCAGAGGACAGGAGCCCCAAGAGCCGCTCTCTCAGTCACAGAAAAGAATGAAGCCCTGGAGCAAAAAGCCAGGCGTCAGAAAGCAAAGACCAAGCAGTTGGCAGCCTCCAAGTCCTGACCGTGGCGGTCCGCGCAGCGTCTGAGCCCTGCTGTGGCTTCCTGCACAGGTGCACACATCCAAGCCCCAACAGCCGAGCCTGACCACACACAGCCCTGGTGACTGGCCAGAGCCATCTCTCAGGAAACCCAGAGCACCTTCGTCCAGAACACCAGATGCCTGCCCCAAAATGACAGAGCCGTCTGGACTTAGCACTCAGTTTAACTTCTGTGCATCATCTTCCCGCCTGTGTGGAAGGAAGGGGCTCTGCAGAGGTCGCGCCTGCGGGAACCCAGCCGCCAGCCAGCCAGCACCCTTCCCTGTCCACAGGAAGTCACTCTGCATCCGTCCTGAGGCATAGCCAGCCCACACACACACCTGGACGCTGTCCCTGCACCCAGGGGATTGTGGCCTCTGCGCGCTGGCCCTGAGCAGCTCGGAGGTGCGCTCAGGAACAGAGCAGGGAGGTGGAGCCCACGTGCTTCACAGTGGCCCCTGGGGCACAACCCCAGCTCGGGTGGACCCACTCTGTTCTTTGCCCAGAACAGAAGCAGAAACAGAAGAACAGGAAGGGAGGGGGGAAGGAAGAGAGGGGAGAGCAAGGTGCAGCCCTGGCTGGGAGTTCTGGGTTCGCATGCAGCTCAGCAGCTCAGCAGCGCATGTCAGATGGTGGCCAGCTGCACAAGTGCCTCCAGTTGTCATCTCCTTGTTGCAGAAGTGTCTAAAGCTGCCTCCTGGGGTAGCTGTGCAAATGCAAAAGCAAGGACAAGTGTGTAAAGCTTAGTGTGCTCTCCCCGTCACACAGATGGCCACACTCTTGGGGGGGGGCGGCAGGAAGGAGATGTGCAGAAAAGAACAGAGGGACTCACTGGAAGGACAGTCCAGACTCACGCAGGACAATTCATGACTGGTCCACAAGTACCGCCCACCACACACTCGCCCGCCGCACACTCGCCCGCCGCACACTCGCCCACCACACACTCGCCTGCCACACACTCGCCCACCGCACAATCTCCCACGGCACAATCGCCCACCGCACACTCGCCCGCCG
>PVJA010026706.1:0-29343 GCA_004027025.1 Myocastor coypus
AAAAAAAAAAAAAAAAAAAAAAAAAAAAAAAAAAAAAAAAAAACTGATCTTAGGGATTCTCTGCAAGACAATAAAAGAAAAAGGAAAAGACACAAAGATCCAAACAAAGAGACACAGGAACTCCCCCACAGGAAAATCGAGTTAGAAAAGACATGTTAGAAAAAGGGTCAGAGTTTAAAGTAAATAAAGAATATTATATTACAGAATTTACTGTGGAAGAATTTCATTGAGAAGAGGAAATCAATAACCTCAAATACAGAGGTCAACAGTACTGAAAATAAGACACATAAGACTAAAGGGAAGAAGCTTTAGAACAAAACAAACTTTTTTTTCCTTCTGTGAAGTTTTAAAAACGAGAAGCCAGAATATTGAGCATATAAGAGGAAGAGCTTCCTAGTAATGATATCTAAGTAAGAAGTCTGGCTAAGAAAAGATGCAAAGGTTTGGCTATAGTTGTGCATGTCTATTATCTCAAAATTCTGAAAGGCTGAACCTAGGGCCCAAGTTTCAGCTCAGTCCACACCCTTAACAAGACCTCGTCCCAAAATAAAAGCACAAAAAAGGGATGGATGTAGCTAAGCTGCTGGATTCAATCTTCAACACCAGCAAAACAGAATAAAAGAATCAAAAACAACAACAAAAACTCACAAAACAATTAGAATTAAAAACTTCACTGTAATCTAATGAGAAGCAATTTGCTTCAGTATCTTTGAACAGTAGGTTGCACACAAAGTACAATTTAAAAAAAGAAGTTGGTTCACTTATACATAAAGATCAAATTACAGTATGATTAAAAAACAACTAGAAATAGGAAAGATAAGTAATCAGGCAGGAAGTTTTATGAAGGAGTTTCTCATACTTCTTCAAAGGGAGTGTTTTAGTTAAAAGTCAGAACTATGCCAAAACACTGTCACATTTTTTGTAAAATAGTTTAAGTTTAGTCTAATGATAGCATTTTAACTGTATTCTAATGTTTCCTATGAGCAAAAGCAAAAGTAGGTAAACATGACTGAAAATGTTTATACAGTACTCTTGTTGAAATGACTATCCGAAAGCATTGAAGCAATTTGACCTTTTAAAAAAATCACCCTTATTGAAGCATGGTTTATAAATCCTAAAATTCACTAACCATAAACCTAGATTGATATATAACCACCACAACCATTATCCCAGAAAATTCCCGATGCTCTTTTTTAGTGAGTAGCCTCTTACTGCCAGAAACTACTGAACTGTTTTCTGTTACTATGCATTGTATCTGCCCTTTCTATAATTTTATCTAAATGGAACTATATGATATATATTTATTTGTCTGGATTCTTTAATTCAATCTGTTTTTGAGACTGATACATGTTGCTGCATGTATAAACAGTTTTTTTATTGCTGAATAGTACAACAATACATCTTTAAACAATATATACCTCTTGTATATTATGATCACCAGGTGATTAAAACTATATACAGCACATACTTTTCTAAAATATTCATGAGATATAAATAAACCAAGTCCCAAGACTTTATAATAGTCAAACACACTGTGAATAACAACACAGTATAAGAAATTTATAATAAGTAACTATTAATTTTGAAATATTTCCCTTAATGGTAAGTTTCCATTTTGTCTTTATTTTGAGAATTTCCTTGATTTGATCCACACTGTACTGAGTTTCCAGATCCTTACCAAATATGTAAAAATCAAATAGCTTAGCATGGTATAGTAACACATGCTCGTAATTCCAGGATTCTGGAGGTTGAACCAGGACACAAGTCACAAGTTTGATTCTAGCCTATATTGTACAAATTATAGTGAGACACTGAACTGGAGGTATAACTTAGTGTGGAGGATCTGGGCCCACACTTCAAGAAGGAGGCAGGAGGAAAGCCTATCAAGATAAATATTTCAAGCTGAGGAATAAGTACAGAAACTAACACAGACTCTGCCTTAAATCAAGGAAAATAAATTTCCCCAATGAAAGCATGAGAGAAGTTTACAAAGTGAAACAAAATTTATTAAACTCATGCTATCTACTGACAAGTTATCTAAATTATTTATCAAATATGATAAAGGCAGACTATAGGGATTAAATATTGCTTTAGACAAAGGAAAAATACTTTATCACTTCATCACCCAGAAGTATGCAAAACACTTTGCCACATGGAGACTATAGGCAAAGTAAGGACACAAAAACAATCAAAATCTCAACACTGATTATGGACTTGCACAAAGTGTTCAACTAGACTCGTGGCTCCACTCTTGAGTTAAACTGTCACTTTCTGATCCCACAAGATATGGAGCAAGCTTGGGGCCCGGCGGGATGGCTCAGTGGTCTAAAGCGCCTGCTTGGGGAAGCTTGGGCGGCTTCAGGGACTGCGGTTCGATCCCGGGCACCACATGCTGCGCCAGCCCTGCCCTCGGGGCGGGCTGAGCCAGCCATGGAAATGAGTGAATAAACAAACAAAGGTTCTGAAACAAGAATAAAAATAATAAATAAATTAAAAAAAAAAAAAAAAGATATGGAGCAAGCTAATTCTAGAATGGATTAAAGCCTGTTATTTTTTAATACTCAGGAAGTAGTGAGTTTTAGTTAAAGGATAAATTACTAAAAACAGTATATGTCTACATTAACAAAAAAATTGGAAAAAATGACTCAATAAATTTCTTTAACGCACTTAGTACAGGGTCTACAGGGTCTCACTATGTAGATCAGATTCACAGTAATTCTGTTTTCAGCCTACCATGTGCTGGGATTATAGACAAGAACTCAGTCTCAATCACCATCTTAGCAAGCCCCAGGGGTGACAAAAAGGGAAAAATCAAATAGCCACAGCCACAATTCTCATCTGAGGCTCAAGTTCTTTTCCAAGTTTACTAATTTTGGCAGAATCCAACTGGTTGTGGGTGTGTGACTAAGGTTACCATTTTCTTCCCTTTACAAGTCAGAAATCTAAAAACCACCTAGATCGTCTAGCCAAATCAATGTTGGTTGCATTCCATGCTAACAGAAGTAGAACTGCCTGGACTTCATTTCTTCTTCCAGTGAGCTACAAAGGAATCTTGTATGTTAATATAGTCATGTAACTGACTAACTCATAAACTTTTGCCACACAAGGTCACCTAATTAAGGGAGCTACTATATCACCATATTCACAGACACCATTCAGAACTCAAGAGAAGGGACTGGGCCAGGCCTTGGTGGTACACACCTGTAGTCCCAGCACTTGGGAGGCTGAGGCAGGAGGACTGGTGCGAGTTTGAGACCAGCCTAGGCTGCAAAAAGTGAGCTCAAGGCCAGCCTGAACTGCATAGGGAGACCCTGTCTCAAAAACACACACACCAAAAAAAAAAAAACACTTCAAGGGGAGGGAAGATATGGTGTACACCAATAGTCATTAATCTTGTAGACTTTTAAAAAAATTGGTCTACCATACAGAGGTGCATATCAGATGGTTGGTAAGCAAAAGAGGAAGTACAAGACCTAGAATTATAGAAAAAAGATAAGAAAAATACCATCCAAGCCTTGCTAGTAGTGCAGACTGGGGAGGAAAAACGAGGGGTGTTATCAAGTAAAGAGAAACAAAAGTGCAAAGAAAAGATTCAGCAGGCTACACAAGGAAAGGAGCTACACATCAAGTCTTCAGTTTAGCACTGAGTACAGCAAAAGAAAATGAAGGGAGACGAGCTTGGAGAAGCTGTCAGATGAAAGACAGTCTTCTAGAAACTTAAATTTTAAGACTACATGGAAAACAGTGACAAACTTAAATGTTTTATTTCAGATTCCTCTGATATGAACAGTATACCCCAATGGTCATATGAAACTTTTTTTTTTTTTTTTTTTTTGTCTTTTTTTGAGACAGGGTCTCACTATGCAGTTCAGGCTGGCCTTGAGCTCACTTTTGTAGCCCAGGCTGGTCTCGAACTCACACTGATCCTCCTGCCTCAGCCTCCCAAGTGCTGGGATTACAGGCGTGCGCCACCATGCCCGGTATTCATATGAAAGAGCAATTTTAGTAGTATGTATTAGTGATTAATTCAGTACATAACAGAAAACTATGAAATCATAGTAAATGCTGAAGACATTATATAAAAAATTAAATGTTTATACAAAGCAGTCAGTAATACACATTTTAAAAAGGTAAAACTGGAGAAAAAAATAACACTAATGCACAATTTTATTGGTAGAAACGCATACCTTTGCTTCACCACTTCCACCAGCACTTAGAACATTTCTCCATCCTTGTTCCCTGGCCCTATTTATTCTCTCCAACTTTTGGGGGAAAAAACAAAACATCATTTAAAGTATTTATTATAAAATACATGAAATACATTTAGGAATAAAATGAAAATCAGTGTTTTTTTTTTAAGTATGTGTATGAGAAGAAGGGGAGAAACATATGTGAAAAAAAAAAAAGTAATTATCTTACCTTTTCCTGTTCTTGCCGTTTCATTTGTTCAGCCTTCAAAAAACTTATCTGTAACAATTTAAAGAAAAACTTCTTATAACTCAAAATTCTTAACAACTTCTCAACGAAAGAAAAACAAGTAAGAGTAAAAAGCTACCTGATATTTTTGCTTCTTTTCTTTTTCAATATATTCTGACCTTTTCTTTCTTGGTGCTTCCTTAGATAAAACAAAAACAAAAACAAAAACATTCTGTTGATAAAAATACCTACTTTTCTTATTTTTTCTGAGGGAAGTTAGTATACCAATGGCAAAGGAGGTTCAGAGAGGTTAAAAATGAAGTAAGTAGCTTATAGACATGCATTTGAAAGAAAAGAGGAAAGGTTTGGAGACTTCATATTGTAAGGTTTTGCCTCTTTTGTTTTAATTATTTCTACAAAGCTTTAAAATAAGCAGACAGATATGTTTATACCTCAAACATTTTCCTCCTTTCTTCTCCAGGATTCACTTTCTTCACTGGAGTTTGAAGGGCCTGGACAAAAAGTAAAACTACAAGTTAGATAAAGACTTTTAAGCTCTCACTTAAGAATTCCAAATTCAAGGAAATCTAAAATAAAGAAGTAAAGCTAATACTTCTATATCACATTTATTTCAAAAACATTTGTTAAAAAGAAAGAAAACACTTCAATTTTTTGATAGGCCTTCTGCGAAAAAAGTTAAATTCAAAAAAACTAGAAAGCCTCTTCTCCAGTCTACTAATTTTACCTCATTTCTTTTCTTTTCTTTTTTTTTTTAAACTTCACTTATTTTATATTATAGCCGACTTAGCCTGCCCTGGGGGTGGGGCTGGCACAGCATCTGGTGCTGGGGATCAAACCATGGTCCCTGCAGTTGCCTAAGCAGGCACTTTAGACCACTGAGTTATCGCATTGACCCTCACACTTCCTTCCTTCCTTCCTTCCTTCCTTCTCTCCTTCTCCCTCTCCCTCTCCTTCTTCTTCGTACTTTTAGGGAAGGGTCTACAGCGTGCTCAGGGTCTCACTATTAGTAGATTGGACTTGCCACCTGTTAACAGCCTCTCAAGAGTGGGGATTACAGGTGTGTACCACCATGTCCAGTCTCAATTCCTGTCTCAGCACGCACTGAAGGTGGGGGCCGACACAGCAGGCTCACTGAATGAATCCCCAGCCCCTGCTTGCAAGTGCTTTAATCCATTGACCTATTTGGCTGGCCCTCACCCTCACTTCTTGCTATTAACTTTAAATTGCTAATTCTATTATAAAACATTATTCCAAAAATCTAATAAAGAAGAAATTTATCTTTAAAAATTTATAAGAAAATTTATAGCCCACTTCATTTCCCACTCCTGAGGCAACTACATTAATATTTTTATGAGTATTCTTTCAGACATTTTTACATACCTATATATACGTAGCTATTGAGAGAGTATTAAAGCATTTTATGATTTTTATATAAATGTCTCAACATGTTAGTAGATGACAAAAATTTTTATTAACAATGTGCCTTGATAGTGCAGCTATCATCGTATGCAAATTAACAATGGCAGTTTCTACACGTGGACTATAATTAACCAAATAATTATCCGTGTTTGAATGCTGTTCTTCTACCAGGCCACTTGGTGGGTGGGGATTGAAACCAAGGCTTGTATATAGCAGGCAAGGGCTTCACCCCTATGTTTATTTCCAACTCGAACAGGTCACTTCATAGCATTCTTTAATGTAGTTCTCTGTTCCTTCATTAAGATGTTCAAGATAGATAATCATATCTGTAAATGTCTGTATTTTCTGTTCCAATATTTAACTTTATGATTTTTTCTTTTAACTTTGTTGGCTAGGATCCCTTGACAAAATAAATGATGGCAATGACAACACCTCTGCCTTATTTCTCCCTTTTATAAAATACTTCCAATTTTTCATCATTATATATAGGGACTACAACAAACATACACATATATACACACATATAAATATACACATATATACATAGTATTACTTTCATTTTGGAGTTGCATAGATTTACAGGCAAAATATAGAGTATATACCCAAAGAAAATAGTGTAGACCTTCAAAAGAGAGACACCCTACTTGTTTGAGTCAAAGAAATTTTTAAAACAAAGATTAGTGTTGTTCACTGAATTTTCAGAATGTATGAAAGTGACTTATTTATAGCTATCCCCTGGAATCTTTTAATGTAGTAACGTTACAGTAATCAAATTTCCTACTGTTTGATCTATCCCGTACTTCTAAATTTAGTGTTATTTGATAATTGCTAAGTTATCCTTTTGATAAATTGCTTGACTTGTACTTCTAATTACTTTTTTCAAAAATTTCAGCACGTATGCTCCTAAGTATAACTGACTTACGGTTTTCTTTGCTTTTTCATTCTGTGTTAACTCACAATTTTGTAATCAAGGTTAAGCCTAATGCTTGACCTTTTTTTCCAGATAATTCAATATATAATTCTATACACAAAAAAATCACATTTATAGCAAATTTTATCTTTCATACACCAGTTTTAATTTTTCAGTACAGAAGAAACAGTATTTTAGAAGCTGACTATGTAAATATTCTTTAGCCAGTACTGGATTTCAATCCAAACAAAACTACACAGCCCTTTAAAAAATGATACCATGTTTAAAAATTCTTTTACAGTCATTTATATCATTAAAATAATCCAGCATTTGTTTATATTATACGACAATTTCATTTCAACAGCAGCTATATTTTAATAAAAGCTAATGTTATGAAAATTCCTTTGGGGGACAGGGATATGGCTGAGCGCGATAAGTGCATGCCTCCTGTCAAGTGCAAGGTGCTGAGTTTGATTCTTGGTATTAAAAAAATCTTTTTATATACTACTTATTAGTTTAGTAGTCATTTTATTTTGTTTTTTAATGTATTTAGTTGTTACAGGGTCTCACTATGCAGTGTGAGCTCATGGTGATCTTCCTACTTTCAGCATCTCCAGCGATAGGATTGCAGGTACGCACCACTAAGCCCAACTATGGCCAGCTCAGCCCACTCTGGGGTGGGGCTAGCAAAGCATGTGGTGCCAGGGATCAAACTGCAGTCCCTGTGCTTGCTGAAGCTTGTCTAAGCTTCCCTAAGTAGGTGCTTTAGTCTGCTGAGCTATCTCACCGGTCACATAGTTTAGTGGTAATTTTAAATTTTGCAGAATGACCCAAATAGGAAGACACTAAAATTCTAACCCTGAAAAGCAAGCTCAAAATCTTACAAAAAAAAAAAAAAAATTCTTTTTTGGCAAATAGAAGGGCATAATAGTTTATGCCTAGTGGGAAAAAGGTACTTAATATGATCAGTATTTAAACCATATTCAGCAGCACCTACATATCTGAAGGTTCCTCTGTATCTGGAAACTGAATGACAGATCGGAAATACTTCTTAATGCATCTGTATTGAACATGTACAGACTTTTCCTGTGATCATTCCCTAAAAGCCACAGTATAACAATATACATTAATGTTTGCATTATATAAGCAACCTAGAAATGATTCATAAGAAGTGTATCTGAGATACACAAGTACTAAGCATTTTTGAAACTGTTTGATTACTGAATATTAGTTATATATTTTGGCAGATCTAGGCATGCATATTACTTACTTGGATCATTTTTACCCTTCACTCAATCTTCCCTCCAGCTTGTTCACTTCCTGTTTGCTGTTCGACCTCCTCTATTTTCATGTAATCTCTCTTTTTGTTTTTTTTAGACTCCTCATGAGAGAAAGCACACAGTACGTCTGAGTCTAGCTTATTTCATTGCACAGGATGATTTCTAGTTCCATACATTTTTCAGCAACTGATATAATTTTGTTTCTCTTGTGGATGAAGAATACTCCATTATTTACATGTACCAGTTTTCTTATCTATCTGTGGATCTACTGGCAGGCACTTAGGCTGCTGCCATAGCTTAGCTACTGTGAATTGGGCTAATCAATTAAGCCAGTCTGTGGGCTTTCGCATCTGCAGTGGTATTCGATCTACATGCTGCTGAAGAGAGAACTGAAGTGGGTATTCATATGAAGCCTCTGCAAATACCAAGGGCTGACTGATGAAACAGGGTTGGTTGATAAACTTATTAAATGAAGACTAAATATTCTCTTATAATGTGCTATGAGATTTTTAACGAAATGATTGCAAGCTAGTCTATTTTATTGATATATTTTAACTAAGGGTTGCATCAAAAATGTAATAAATGATATTAAATTTAACAATTGACTCCACCCCTGTGATTAACTGTCTTATAAAATAATCCAAGCAATATAGTCCCAGACTCATTTTAACCCCCTTGCTGGCATTATTAGTTCAAAACACCTAAGTGTGTAACTTCCGTTATAGACTATTTCATTTCAACCCAACTTGCACTCAAGCTAACTATGAAGCTTACCACTTACACCCAGAAAAGATACTAGAATTTCTAAGAGAAAGATAATACTGAAACACTTAAAGCACAATAGCTTTTAAATTTTTTCTAAAAGAAACTCAGTACTTTCATCTGAGCCTAGAAGATATATACACTCCCAAATGCCATTTAAAAATTCATGTTTTTTTCATACTAAAATGATATTGCCACAAGTAGGAGATAGGAACATCTAGTTTTAAATTAGTTATACAAGAGCTCTGTTGAAGAACAAGAACTATGTAATGTTCTTTACTGCATTACAAATAGCCTTTCTGAGGTGTGTTCCATGCGCACAGAATTTAAATTTGTGAGGACAGTTATAGTTTGGAAGGTATAGTTCATCAATATGTGCCTAATATGTATTGGGCCCTGTGTTTGATCTCCACGCACTAAAGAAAACTAAACCAAACCAAAAGGAACTGATACTCAAGAGCTTAGTAAAAATGCATATTGCTTCCATACAAAGGAGTATTATTTGGCAATAAAAAGAAAATAAGGCCCAGGCATGGTGGCCCACACCTGTAATCCCAGCACCTGGGAGACCAAGGCAGGAGGATCAATGTGATTTTGACACCAGCCTGGGCTATAAAAGTGCGCTCAAGGCCAGCCTGAACTGTATAGCGAGACCCTGTCTCAAAAAGACAAAAAAGAAAAAGAAAAAAGAAAACACTGATGCATGCTACAATTCCAGCACTTGGGAGGCTGAGGCAGGAGGATCAGTGCAAGTTTGAGACCAGCCTGGGCCACAAAAGTGAGCTCAAGGCCAGCCTGAACTGTACAGCAAGACCTTGTCTCAAAAAAGACAAAAAACAACAACAAAAAAGATCTAGCGATATATGCTACAATATGAATCAACCTCAAAAAACAAAACACCACATATTATATGAAATGTCCAGAATAAGAAAATCTATAAAGACAGAAAATAGATTAGTGATTGTCTAGGGTTATGAGGGTAGGTGAAAATAGGAAATATATGCCAATTTTGAGAAGTCTTTGATGAATGACGAATACATTCTAAAATTTATTTCTCAATTCTGGTAACGTACTGCAAACCATCTAACTGTAAACTGTTGATTGGTAAATTGTACAGTACATAAACTATATTCAATAATCCTGTTTTTTTTTTTTTTTTTTAAAAATACACATTCCCAAGAGTAGCTGAACCATAATCTTTAGATCTAGAGCATTCTGCAGGTTAACTGGTATGTAGATAATCAAGTACGAGCCTCAAAATTTATGAACCACCATTAAAAAGTCATCATATGAGTATACAGGAACTTGCCATAAATGACTACCTTTCAAACAGACTATATGCTTGAAACAAAGATTAAGTATTTAATTAGAACACCTACATATTCAAGTAAGTTACATGAAGGTCAAGATTATATTCATCTTTTGACCTTCTATATTGCCTTATACACAGGATATTCAAATATTTGTGAAATAAGGATACCAAGTTGTTCCTCTGACCTCACATAGGTATTTTTAGAATGCTACTTCTATACTGAAGAGCAAGTATGGTAACATAAAATACTCATACAGGGTGCATGCGAGGTAGCTGAGTGGTTAAGCACATGATTCAGTAGACTCACTCAGGCCCTGAAGACTGTGGTTTAATACCTGCCCCACATGGAGCATGATACCTTAAGGCTGCCTGAGCCATTGAGAAAAAAAAACACAAAAAAACAAAAAAACAAAAAAAAAACCTCTTCAATAAAACACTTATGGGGCCAGGGAGATAGCTACATGGCACAAGTGCCTGCCTGGCAAGTGCAAGGTCATGAGTTCAAACCCTGGTCCCGCAAAAAAGCAAATAAATAAATAAAATAAAACACTTGATGATGTTTTTTAAACCAGAGCCAACATACTGTTCATGCAACGCCCTCTAGTGGCTTAATAACCATTTTATTGTTTAACAAATCCTTTAAAAAAATATCCTGCAATTTCAAGAACTAACCCTGTCTTATAGAAATATTTCGATGAAATGTTGAACAATAATACATACATATTAGTTTTTACAATTGTAACATGAGAAACTCTTAAGTGGTTATAGTTTTCCTTATACATTTTTAATTTTCATACCCGACAACTTAAAATTATAATACATCCTTGTGAATTTGAATTTTAAAGATGTTTCATAGTTGCCAAGAGACAAAAAAAAAATCTTTTCAAAGGAAATATAAATTACAGGCTAGACATGGTAGTGCATGTCAATATTCCTATCTATGCAACAGACAGAGGCAGGAGAATTTAATTCAAAGCCACCAGGGCTGGTGAGAATCTATCTCAAAGAAAAAGGGCTGTGATACAGCTCAGTGATAGAGCTCATGCCTAGCACACACAAAGCCCTGAATTCAAATTGATGGTATCCAAAAAATAAATATATGAGGGCCAGCCAGACAGCTCATCAGACTAAAGTGCCTGCTTAGGCAGGCACAGGGAATGGGGTTCGATCCTGGACTTGCCATGCAGGTGCAGGCCCTGCCCCCAGGGAGTGCTGAAACAGCAATTCAGACTGGGCATGGTGATATGTGCCTGTAAACCCAGCACTTGAGAGGCTCAAAACAGAAGAATTACTTCGAGTCTGATCTGTGTAGTGAGACTCTGTAGACCTTGTACTAAATACATACGTAATACACCCATACATACATATGCACACACATAAATGACTGAAGAAAAAAAACTTTAAAATCATACTTAAAAAAATACTTTAGAAATTTTGGGGGAGCCAGAGGTGGTGGTGCACACCTGTAATCCCAGCACTTGGGAGGCTGAGGCAGAGCAACTGGTGTGAGTTTGAGGCCAGCCTGGGCTACAAAAGTGAGCTTAAGGCCAGCCTGAACTGCATAATGAGACCCTGTCTCAAAACACACACACACACACACACACACACACACACACACACACACACACACACGACATTTTGGGAGTATTTTCTTTATTTCTTTTATTGTGAGGCTATTTGGAAAATTATTTGACTGTCAGGTCAACTTCATTATATTTTTTTTCCATTAAATTATTTTTTGTGATTAAAATATTTAAAAAGTCATCATTTTACCCATTCTTAAGTGTACAGCTCTGTGGCATTACATTCATTCTCACTCCATTGTGTCAGAAAATTTATCCTTAGGTCAAATACATGGTAAATATTATCTGAATCATTTACCATCAGAACTTTTGATAGAATCAGAATATATCTGACATATACCTGAATATTATTATATATATCAGAATATTTACTCAGAATACTAGTAATAGAAATAAAAGAGCTCACAGCATGTTTTTTTTTTTAATGGAATGTTACCTAAAACAAAGGTAACATTAAGAAATATAACTCTGATTCTATTAGCTATATTTTTAAAAAATGATTATACATTTGGCTATAATCACGCCTAAAAGCAAAAGACCCTCTATATAACATTAGTTCAGCACACTGAGAGTTCTGATCTCTCTCTATTATCTCAGACCAAGACATGGCCAGTAAATAAAACAAGTCAATTTCTACAAGTCCACTGAAATGTACATTCTTTACAGATTTAGTGACATAAAGATAACTATGTCCCCACTAGCAATGGCAGTTTTATCTCTTGGGAGGCAGATATTAGAAATGTGTATATAACAAGTGTTAAAATTTGTTCCTGAACATGATCTTTTGAATATTTGTAAAAAATCAACTCGATTTTTCTATTAATGAAATACATACTAAGAAAACTACTGATAATTACAAATACAAATTAACAGAAAGCATATATATTAAGCAAAAACATCAGAACACAAAACTCCCAAGAGGCATATTAAATATATATCCATATTACCCAGATGTAGTAGTGTACACTTATAATCTAGCACTCTGGGGTTTCAGGTAGGAAGACTGCTGCTATGCTAGTCTACCATGGATAATTTAGTGACTTAGACCCTACCCTGAAATTTTTTCCACATTTAATTTTACATGACACATTTATTAGAGTTGTGAATTTCTTATCACACTGGATTAAATGAACTTTCAAAATTACAATTTGTTCACATTCTGAGACATGTAATGACTTACTGTTTTTTCTTCCATGTGCCCATTAATACATGTTTCTCACAATAACAAGATACTCAGGTAAGAAATGGTGACATTCTCTTCTTGGGTTGTATGGTCACTGCTCTTAGCAGGTTGACACAAAACAATAGTCCCTACCTGGCATTTACATCTTACCTTTCTAAAAAAATATGTGCACATAAAATAGCAACAATTTGATTCTGGAAAGGCACAAAATTACTGTGATTAAGCAGTCTGTCCAGATAATACCAAGCTCTCTCCTTTGCCCATCTGTAATAGGTTTCAGGTCCTTAACAGAAATAGCTAAACTGTTCCAAATATGTTTCAGGGCATCCACATGTGATAAAGGAAAGCAAAGTCTACCAAATTCTGTTTCCTCCTCATTTCCCAACATGTGTGACTCTTTCCAGAATGAGAGATATAAACCATCTTTTCTTGCCATTCATCTAATCAATTCTGATCTGGCCCCACTGTGAGGCAGATGTGTTCTTTAAACTGCAGTCTCACTGTTCTGTCCAACCTTGGCATCTTTCCATCTGGTGTTGACAGCTCTGCCCCATTTCCAACATAGTAAGGAGGAAGTCTATGTATAACAAAATCTTTCTTCACATCTGATAAAAGCAGTTCTTTGGTGTCTTCCAGCTGTTCTGCAAGAGTCCTCAGCAAGCCACTTAATCTTCTTGCTGCAAGAGCTGTGGTTCCCACCTGCATGAGCACTTGTTAGGGTATGCTATTCCATAACTCTACATCTTCTGTGCAGTATCAAATGCCAGTCCTAAAATGATGTTCAAAGGAAATTGCTCCATGACTTGTTCTGGTAGATGGTGATGGTCATGTGAATGGAGTGGCCAGCCTGTCCACTTGACCAATATTCCCTCTGTGCCTTGGCCTCCACACTGTACTCACATCCCAGGGCCATCTCTGGTGGACAGAGCCAGCTAATCTTCTCTCCCTCCAACTAGCTGCAGGATGAAAAGTTCCATTTCATAACTGGGAGGTAGGCTCTGAGATGTCACCAGGCGAGGATGAAGAACTGGTTAAGTAATGTTCTTTACTTAAAGATGTAGGTGAAAAAAACTTCCTGGCACCAGATGTACAGCTAAGAGTATTTGGCTATGAACTCATCTGTAGATTAGCCCTCTGGTAAGTACACCACTTCCACAAGCCAATCACCTTTCAAAAACCTCACCTCTATAGACTTTAAAAAGGACATTTTAGA
Source organism: Myocastor coypus (assembly GCA_004027025.1). NCBI lineage: Eukaryota > Metazoa > Chordata > Mammalia > Rodentia > Myocastoridae > Myocastor > Myocastor coypus. Next base: position 14,100 of record PVJA010026706.1, read on the forward strand.
TCTAAACTGGAACAGTTTCTAGACGTTGTCAACTAGAGTGATGACAAGTAATAATAAAAGAAAAGATATACAAAGAATGGGTTCTTTACATTAGCATTTAGAGATAAGAGATTTGAGGAAAAACTTGCTACTGAAAAGAAGCAGTCAGTAACATAAGAAGGAAACCAGAAACAAAACAAACAAACAAACAAACAAACAAAAAAACCAACTTAAGAGCATCAAACAAATTGCATTACAATCCAACAGACTCTCTAGTGAGTTCAAGGTTCTCCAAATAGCACCTGAGTTACTACTTCTACTGACATTCCAGGCAGTTTCCCAGGAGTTCAGTGGTGGGAGTTTCCTGATATCAAACCCAGACTGCAGCAGCTCAGTGACTTAATTAATTCTGAATTCTTAAATACCAAATTTTCCTAGATTTTATCAAGTATATCACAGGTATTCACTTCTTTCATATATAAAACCAAGTGGCTCTATGAAATTGTACAAAAGTGGGGTTAGAGTTATAGATGAGCAGCATAGTACCTGTCTGGCAAGTAAGTACCAGTTCCTAAGTTTGATTCCTGGTAAAAAAAAAAAAAAGAAAAAAAAAACTGTAGAAAGTGATTTTATTTGTGCAGCTATGGGGCCAAATGGTTAAGGCGCTGAACTCAAAAGTGATTTCATTAAGAACTCTTTTTATTGTACCAACTATTTACTTAATATATCTACTTAATGTTTCTATGACTTTCCATAAGGCTCAATTTTGGGATAATGATGAAATGAGAACACCAAGATTCCTTAATAAAAACAATTCTATGAATATCAAGATGACTGAACCACAGTGAGATCAAATTGAATGTGTCACTAATCAAAGTTTGTAACATGATCATACCTGTTTATGCTTTGAGAGTGGTTTCTTTTCAGGTAATTTTTTATCTCCATGTTTCTTATATGTTAAAGGTACTCCATATTTAGCAGCAGGCTTTGTGATTTTCTGAGTAGGTACAACAGAAGCAAAGCTTTGTCCAGAAGCTGGTCTTTTAACTACATGAAGACACAAAGATTTTTTCCTAGTCATTTCTTTGTATTAAATATTTCAAAATTCTTCAAGACAACCTTTTTGTTTTCCCAGTCACTGACAGCATTTGAAACTTTTCATCAATTATCTTATTCAGTCCTTAGCACAGATTAATGCCACAACTTTTTTATACTGAAGCCAAGGCCATTCCTCTAAGATGCTGAAATTTTTCATGTAAAACAGTTCCTCCCTAAAATTGACTATGTTGTCCATGTACAGAAATACACTGGAAAAAGTCAGACTGTTGGGGCTGGGGAGATAGCTCAGGAGAATAAGCACTTGCCTGGCAAGCTCAAGGGCCTGAGTTTAATCCCCGGTTCCGCAAAAAAAAAAAAAAAAAAAAAAAAAAAAATCAGACTGTAGACTCTATGTTATAAATTATATACAGTATATCAATAAAGCTAACAAAAATAAATTCAAAAAATCATTTTAGAAATTACTTTCAAATTCAAAATGCAATGCCACATAACTATTAAACATTAATTCCATCACTATGCAGTTTCTTCGTTCTTATATCATCTGAATGATGCCTACACATACAGACTTACCAAGGAACAAACACTTTAAAACATTCATTAACTAAGAATACCACAAAATAGGTGATTTCATATTAATACTGCTGATGAAGATATAAAGTAGCTAAACTTTCTAGAAGGCAATCTATACCAACACTATCAAGTCAGGCATGGTTGTACACACCTGCAAACACGCACTTAGGAGGCTGAGGCAGGAGGAAGATCTAAGAGTAGAGACTAGTTTGTAAGTTTGAGGTCAGCCTAGGCCACAAAGTGAGTTTAAATGTAGCCTGGACTACATTGCAAGATCCTATCTCAAGACAAACAAGCAAACAAACAAATAATGGAAAAACTATCTTTCCACAGTTACCAAGGAACCACCCCTTTGCTCAAACTACCCCACAGTCTGAGTAGCAGCTTTCTTCTTTTGGCCCACTTTCTAGCTCAGGATATTTTAGGTTAAATCATGTTAAATCAGTCTTTCCCAACCAGTATTCTTCCTTTTGAGGAGGGAAAAGGAGAAAAAAAAAATCTTATAATTCACAATAAAATACTATCATTATTCTCAGATAGATGAGAAAATTTAAGCATGTTAGTGTTCTATAATAGTGTGAATTAAAAATGTAATGTGGTGAACAAATGTAACTTGAGGCCGTGTGTGTGGTGCACACCTGCAACTCCAGTACTCTAGAGGCTGAGGCAAGAGGACTGCCATGAGTTCAAGGCCAACCTAGACTTCAGAGCAAGACCTTGTTTCAAAAACTAAAAATAATAATAATTCCAGTTATATATATATAGATAGATAGATAGATTTGGTTGTAATTCAAAGTTATCATGCATATTGTCATCAAAGAAAAAAATACTAAATTCAAATGTACCAATGTGTTACAATTAGAATAATTTTTTAAAAAAACTTTTTTTAAAAAATGTACATTAGATATCACCCACTTAGTTGGCACTTTAGAGATAGAGAAATAATTCAAGCTCATGATATATAACACAATGTGTTAGGGTAAGGTTTTCCAAACATACTACAAACACATTCTGACCCAGAAACTAGGAAATGTAAAATTCAAACATATGATCAAACTAGAACATAAATGCACAAAGCCATACTTATTGGTCAATAACTTGGCTAACTGTATTAAAACAAGCAAATGAAAACTGTGTTTTCCAGAAAATGGGCTGAAGGCACAAAATCATAGGAATGATAGATATTAATATTTTCTATGTACACTCCACAGAAAAGGAAGAATTATTTTCTGCATCTTGAGTGTTTTTCAAGCACTATGTCAAGGCTAAACGCTAACATGAAGCTTAATGGAGAACTCAAGAGGCTAGGGCAGGAGGGTTGCTATAAGTTGGAGACCACTATGGACTACATAGTGATTTGAAAGCCAGACTGAACTATACAATGAGACACTGCCTTAAAAAAACAAAACCCTACAGAATGAAATAAAACAAAAACTTTAATAAGAACAACACAAAGAAATTTATTAAGTACATCAGAAATACTACTATTTTAATCCAGACTATTAAACATTTCATTTATCCAGTTCTCTTAACTTTCTATTTGCTTTATCCAGGTAGAAAGAATGTGCTAAAAGTGGGTCTTTCTGGCTGTTGTGACAAGAAGACTTCTGATTAAGATTTGACTTTTTCTTTTCCATTTTTTAAAGATTTAACTTCTTATAAAGCTTGCCTTCCAAGATACATACATGCATACATACATACTCTTGCTGTATGCCAACCTTGTCCCCTTTTGTAGTGCTAAAGATTGAATATATGGAGTACTGAACTGCAACTCCAGACTTTTTATTTTATTTTGCAAAATGGGCTGGCTAAGTTGCCCAGGTATGAACGTGTGATCTTCCTATTCAACCTCCCAAATAATCAAGATTACAGTTGTACACAATGACACCCAGCTACAATCTCTTGTGGATTCTGTTTACAGGATCACTTAATCTACAAATCTCTGCACGATGAGAGGATGAACAGACTTCATAAAAGGTTAAATGGGGCTAGACATATATAGCTCAAGAGCAGAGCACTTGTATAAGGGCTCAAGCTCAATGCCCAGCACTGTGAACTTATCTATCTATCTATCTATCTATCTGTCTATCTATCTATCTATCTATTTATTTAAACTTTTAGGAAGAGTTGAATACAGTTGGCTTTTTTGAGAACACAAAGCCAGATCACTTCTAGTAAACATGGACTCATTTTTGTACTATAGTATTTTTTTAAAAATAACTTGTCCAAATTCAAAATGGAATAGAATATGCCAACCAATATGTTTGAAAAACAATGTACTTCTCTTACCTTCAATAATTTCTATTTTAATTTTATTCTGTGCAGGAAAAAAATAGTTTCCTTCTCATACAGATATAGGTGTGCAAATAAGATATGATCATACCCATAATCCTACAAGTACTTGGACAACAGTGACTATTTTAAAAAACTTAATTAATTGCTTGATTTCATATTAATTTACTTTTAGAAACTTTTATAATATGAAGTATTCCTCAAAGAAAAATATTTTACAGAAATATTTACACCTAAATTTTATAGTATCAAAATATAATTTAAGCATATAAAGATTTCAAGCCAGATTTTCTTTAAATATGACAGGCAAGAGGGAGGCATTTTGTTATTAATTTATGAATAATTTACATATTGTCCCATGTCACAAATAATTTGAGGTGTTTTTCTTCAAGATTAAATTTAGCCCACAATCATCTCAATTATATTATCTCTTATCTACACAAATTTTTAGTATAATTAGGCTTAGTCATTGCAAAATCAGTAAGTCTGATAATAAATTTTATTTACCTGGTATAGGCTGTACACCACACTTTGAAAATGTTTTTAGACAAAATTCTTCTGCAATAAGCTTAGATTAAAAGAAAAAGAGGAGAGAAAGATTAAATTTCCATGTTTAAAAACAGTGTTTCCTTGTTTGGTTTTACCCACTTATTGCTTCCACAGACAGACAATTTTTCCTAGGATTAATCTAACAAATAACTATGCTTCCATATACTATTTATCTGCTCCATATTGCAGCAAGGTAACAAAGTACCTATCTGGAACAATCTACATTCTCTGTACATCTACCATCCTCATTTAAAACTATGCAAGAACCTCTTATCAAAACCTCTCAAAATAGCCTCTAAGTTATTGTAAGTGTACTGTGCATCACCTTGGTATCAGCAGTGAGTCTGCACTTATACTCAACTGTATCTATAGGATAAATATTCTTATACAATTTAATAAGTATATTTTAACATGATTATAAAGACTTCACCACTTATTACTCAGCATCTGTAAACACTCTGAAAAGCAAAAATCTGTATTTTCCGCAAGTAATTATCTTTCCTTATTCCATTTTTTCAGTGCCAAAGTATGATACCAAAAATAATTAACTCAAATTAAGCTTGCATTTTTCTAACTGCATGGGAAAAGGAATGACAAGTGAATTTTACCTTTTTTTAAGAGACATGAAATGTGAAGGAAAGCATATTCTTGAAGTAACCATGGATGAGACAGCCCACAAGGCAAGAAGATCAGTCTTTCCCACTGAGAATTCCCTAAAGCAGTGCTTCCCAAATTTTCAAACTCCCATTGTCAGTAACACCTGAACTTATTAAATATGCATATAACTAGGCTCCAAGCTAGTAGTGAAATAGTTATCATAAACCTCCGCAAAGCTCTCCAGGTTTTGATGTGTGCTAAATTTTGAGAATAGCATTAAGAGAAGATAAATATAGGTGAAAATATGCTTCACAGGAAATTCAGAGAAAGTACATGAATGTGTTTTCTCTTCTAAATATATGTATCTTTTTCTTAGAAGAAAATGGGTGTTTTATAATCTCACTTGCCCCGAAGTTAAATACATTTTTCCACTGTTTGAATAAGTCTTTTCTCATTTACAAATATACTCTTGTGACTTAAGAAATGAGGTATATGAAATGAGTATAGTAGCACAGGCCTATAGATCCAGGACTCAGAAGGTTGAGTCAGGAGGGTCAACCCAAGTTCAAGACTAGCCTGGGGTATACAGTGAATTCAAAGCCAGTCTGAACAATATAATGAAACTCAAAAAGATGGGAGTGTAGAAATGAAATGATCTTAGACGCTCCGTGTTATACTGTCTGAGATAACAGTAACACTCACAGGTAGCTATTTGAATGAAAACTGCCTATCAATATAATTAAAAATTCAACTCAGCCACATTAGCCAGCCATATTTCAAGTGTTCAATGTCCACAAGTGGTTGTGCCTATGATAGTGCCAATGTATGTGAAACATTTTCATCATCACAAAGTTGTTTTATTGAACAGCCTCTACTAATTCCTAATTAACCAGAAGTTATCCATGATTTGTCGTCATATTACAAAGACTGAGAACTTGCCGTCAACCCTGGCTAATAGCATTGAGAGAATTTAAGTCTTAAAAATAAAATTGTAGAAAGTATATGTCAATATTTGGCAACAATAGTCCATATAGTAAAACAAACTGTTTTAAAATTAAAGCCCTAGCTGGGCGTGGTGGAGCACGCCTGTAATCCCAGCACTCGGGAGGCTGAGGCAGGAGTATCAGTGAGAGTTCGAACCAGCCTGGTTCAAGGCCAGCCTGAACTGTACAGTGAGAACCTGTCTCAAAAAGACAAAAATAAAATAAAATAAAATAAAATAAAATAAATAATTAAATTAAAGCCTTAAGAATGTAGCAGATATCTAGATGTACCTAGAATTCCAACTTCGCTGCTTCAGGAGGTTGAAGCAAGGAGCAACATTTGAACTTAGAAGTTCAAGATTTGCCTAAGCAATATAAAGACTCTGGCTCAAAAACAAACAAAAAATAGTGTCAAAAACTTTCTCTCCTGGATAATAAACAAGTGATATATTACCAGAAAACAAAATATGAACAAAATTATTTGAAAAAAATTAGATCTAAGTGGTGCTTAACTAACAAAGGTGGGTCAATGTGTACAATAAATATGCAGGGTTTGTGTGTACAATAAATACGTAATACTCTATTATGTGTCAAATACTCCATTTGTTAACAATCTGTACTGTTTCCTCATAGTACAGGTTTTGTAGTCTTTAACATTTTCCTTTCCATCACTAGCTAGGTTGAATTCCAATCCTTTGCCTTGAGACTGTATGTTCTAACTACATGGAGAAAAAGAAACATCGGCAAGATTAAATGAAGTCATTGTTTCTTGTCTAATATCCGCCAAAAAACCAGCAGTGCGCTGCACAAAATTGTCTTTGTAACTGTTATTCATAACAAAGAAGTCTTGTAAGACACCCACATTTCAGAAGTTGTTGTTGCTATGTTCTATACAAGTAACATTTAATCTCTACATTTTAACTTTATTTCTTGCTTACTAATGAATTCTCTGGTATAACAGTTAAATCCATATCCCTGTTTTCTGGAGTATTCAGAAAGATGTTCTGTTAAGCCAAGATTGACAGATTGTTAGAACAGAATCCAGGATTCTCAAGGGGGAAGGCCCACTGTTACTACAGGAATATTCTATCGGCCTCACTTCTCTTGAAAAAGATGGGATTGATGCAAAACTGGAAAATACATGAAAGGAAACAGTTACACTGCTATAAAAAGCAAGTAAAGCCAACACAATCTAAAAGAGGCATGCAATTTGCCAAGGATCTGATGAGGGTGTCCTAAGCAAATGACATAAACCTGTGCCTTAACTTTAATTACCAAAATTTTAAAAACATACCTGAGGTGAGAGAAACTTTTCAATTCGTTTGGCTATAAAATTTTTCTCCAATATGGAGTTGACTGATGGTCTATCCCTAGGATTTCTTTTAAATAATTGTGAAAGCAAGCTGCGGAGATCATAGGAATAATGCAAAGATACAGGTGGAAAAGATCCAGATATTATCTTCAGTACCAGGTTTTTCATATTGCCAGCTTCAAACTAAAATCCAGAAAACAGATCAACATACATGAAATATAACAAAATTGAAACTAAGAATATCAATAATGAAAAATAAACATTTTCATTAATATGTAATAAAACTACAACCCTCTTCTAAATAATGTCATCAACACATGTACTCTAGAGCAAAGTTTACTTGTTTATCTCTAAATGTATTTTAAACAGGATATTATTTTTTGAAAAATCCAATATCATCACTTGAAGAATATTTTACACCCTCAAAAAATAAAGTCAGAGATACAGCTTAGCAGAACAGCACCTACCTAGCAAGCACAGGTCCTCAGTTTGATTCCCAGAAGCCAAAAGAAGAATAATGTACTTATTCAAAGGATATAAACCATGACATAATGGAGATGGTAAAAGGCAATGCTTTGGTGGTAGAAAAATTAGGCTCAAAGAACCACAAAGAGGGAAAAAATAACTTAGTAGTCTTCATTTAAGGCCTGTTTTCCCATGTCTCTGTTGTCATAATTAAGAGTTAGAACAAGCAATTAACTATAAAAGTCAAAATTTGGGCAAAATGTAACCAATAAAACTATGAATTAATTTCCTCTAAGGCACTGTTCATTATTAGATTTGCGCATGATATTCCCCGAAGCTATAGAATCAGCAATATGGCAAACATTCCAAAGTGGAATATAAGCTATAAAGGACTATTTTAGGATTAAACCCAACATAAACTCCAACTGAAGTAAAAAGGAAACAGAGGTAGAGCAGTCCAAAATTTAAGTCACATTTTATTTTGAAATCAGGTAAAATTAAGCTTTCCACATCTCTGTTAACATAACAACTGTGTAATGTTGGTTATTAATATACATTCTAACACAATGTGCTACACCAATTGTAAGATAATTTTACTGAGTGTTAAGCTCTCCTAGCACATTTAAAATGTCACAAATTAATAAAAATTTAAGAAAATGCAATCTCCTAGTTACCTATGTAGTCTTAAAAAAGGAATCCTAAATACACAAAAAATATGGTCTTCCATTCTTTTCTCCAGGGAACTTTCTATAAACAAATGAATTCTTATAAATCAAGGTTGGTAAACACTTAGTTTCATGAGTCCTCTTTAAGAGTAAACAATTCCAAAGTATCAAATCAATGGTTGCTAAATACATGAAAGATTTGAATAAATATACAATCATTCAAAGGAGCTGAAACAACTGTCCCAGAAACACAACTTTTTTCAAATATATGTAACAATCACTATTTCAAAAAAAAAAAAGGAAAAGAAAAAGAAAATCTAAGACAATACAGTAGGAGTCTGTGTAGTCAATAAAAATAGCAAAAAAAGATACTGAAAGGATCATGTAGTAGAGTCTGTAAAAACTGCTTATAAAAGTGTAAGAAAAAATTCACAAAATTCACTTGATAAATTAATCTAATATATTAAGGGAATAGAGAAAAGGGAAAATAAAAAATATATAGACATACACACATATATAAGAGGTAGCTGAGGGGCCCAGCGGGATGGCTCAGTGGTCTAAAGCGCCTGCTTGGGAAAGCCTGGGTGGCTTCAGGGACCGCGGTTCGATCCTCGGCACCACATGCTGCACCAGCCCTGCCCTTGGGGCGGGCTGAGCCGGCCATAAAAATGAGTGAATAAACAAAGGTTCTGAAACAAGAAAAAAATAAATAAATAAAATAAAAAATTCTTAAAAAAAAAAAAGAAGTAGCTGAGATCATTACATTACTAATTTCTCTTAGTTCACTGAAAAGAAAGTTTTGTGATAATATTCTTTGGACAACTAAATGCTAACTGTACTTCTGAATAACTAATTTAAAGATAATATGTGATACATCAACCTTTGTTACCCTATTGTTTTGATCCTTCCTCCCTTCCTTTTTTTGTTTTCTTTTTTTAAAAATGTATTTGGTACAGGGTTTTACTACACAGTTCAGACTCATAGCTCATAGTGACCCTCTTGCTTTCAGCCTCCCTAGTGCTGGAATTACAGGTGCATGTCATCACTCCTGGACCCTGGCCAATTCAGTTAGCCCTAGGGAGCAAGGCTGGTGCAGCATGTGGTCAGGGGGATCAAACCCTGGTCCATGTGCTTGCCTAAGCAGGCACTTAGTCCCTGAGCTATCTTGTCGGCCCTGATTTTCCTTCCTTTAAAATAAAAAGTAATAAAATTTTAGCTGGGGCAGAAATTAATTAATCTAGGATAAAGCCTAGAAACAAAATATTATCAGCACTCATTACAAATTGAAAAAATAGCTTATGGTTATATACTTGTTTTTGTGTATCTTCTGAAATTTTGTATAATGAGAATATAGTATTGTTTAATCACGAAGGAAACATCTTAAAAAGATTTTGAAAGAAAAAGTGATTAAAATTAATCTATTTAGGAATAGAATGCTCCATCGTTGCTGTGCTTTATGCTATTAGAAAAGTCTCAAAGTAAATATTATGAATATATGAATGAAAGAGTATTTAATAACAAAGTCTCTTGATGAGTACACTAAACAAAGTTCTTTAAGTAACTCCAATTCCAAACTGAAATAATTTTGAATATTTTTAAAGAATATGCTAAAATAAAACTAATACAAAAAATGTGCTAAAAATATTAAATTTATAGTAAATGAATCTGTCAACAGGAAGACAAAATTTATTTCATTAGAACTGATTTTTTAAGAAAAAAGTATGAAATGCATCACAGCACTCTATAATGTAAATACATATTAACGGTAAAGAAAACAACTGAGATTTATTTTATTTCTTTTTTTGCAGAACTAGAGATGGAATTCAGGACCCTGCCCTTAGCAGGCAGGCACTTGTGCCCCAGAGCGATCTCCCCAGCACCTAAGCAACTTAGGTTTATACTTAAAAAGCTAAAAGAAATTTAAAAACTGACTTAAGAGAAAAATTCCAATATAATGTGAAAGATGACACAAATTTTAAAATATTTTAGAAAGTTTTACTTACTGCATGTTTAAGTGTGCACATTTCATAAAGGACACATCCTAGAGCCCAAATGTCACTAGAAAAGACAAAAGTGAGAAATTCTTTTATCATTAGAATATACTTAAACTTTTTTTCTTTTTTTACTTAAAGGAAATATGTAAGCTGTATAGATATACTTTGGAAGAGTATGTGCTTCATAAAGCAGTTTCTTTAAATAATTTCAACCATCTTTAAATGTGAAAAACAGCTTCCCCAGACTAGAAAAATAATGGCTGCCTCAGTACTTGAAATTTCATTAAAGAAAATATTTAAAAAACAATACAAAAATTTCATATACATTCCAGTTACTTTTATTTTATAAAAGTCACACTAATATATCCAATTATTTGCTAAATACCATGATTTTCACAAGTATTACAGAAGAATACTATTTCAATTGACACGAAAAAAGTATAATGTTCTAAAATTAAATGTTAAAGACACCTGTAAGTTGGTGCATGCCTGTAATCCCAGCACTCGGGAGTCTGAGGCAGGAGGATCGATGCGAGTTCGAGACCAGCCTGGGCTACAAAAGTGAGCTCAAGGCCAGCCTGAACAGCATAGCGAGACCCTGTCTCAAAAAGACAAAAAAAAAAAAAAAAAAAAAAACAATGTTTTTTGGTTGGACTTTTCAATCAGAAAGAAGGACAGGAAATACTAAGTGCTTGAATTCAGTGGCAGGATTCTTATTCCCACGCATACACTTATACAATGTGTTGGCAACAGTTGGCTAAGTAGAAATATGGGCTTTGGAACCAGATATGGTTCCAGAAATATGGGTTTGGATAGTGCTTCCACCATTTGCCAGGCTGCAGAATTTCATGAAAGTTAGTCTATCTCTCTAGAAGTCAGTGTATTTACAAAGAAAGCATTGAAACAGTGTCTGGCATTTAGCATGTGTTCAATAAACATTAGCTGTAATGTAATAGCTATAATTGTTAGAAAAACCAAACATTCCATTTCTAAATCTAACTTAGGAGTAATTCTTCCTATAGTTCCTTCAGCAAGACAGTGAGATGACTTTTATGCAATTCCCCTCATATTAAAACAATTTTATATGTAGGTTTACATCTATATTTCTGATTTTAAAATATTCTTAAGGTTAATAAACAGTAGAAAGTATTTAAAGGAAATAAATCATGAATATAAATAATACATATTATTTTGAATACCTCTTATTATTATAAGGTTTGTTTTCACAGATTTCAGGTGACAAGTAGTATGGGGTCCCTATGCAAGTTCGAGCCAGCTCTACAGTACTAGAACAAGAACAAAAATTACAGGAGAAGCTTGAGATATGTACAGATATAATAAATCATCATATACAGATCATTATGAATTGAAATTTTACTGAAAATTTATCAAAGTGAAAAACTGATGTTACCTATTTAGAACTCTAGCAATTCCAAAATCTCCAAGTTGTATTGTCCCATCCTTGGTTAGAAAAATGTTCTGTAAAAGACAGAATGAAAGAAAAACCCAGAAATATTATTACAGTCTATTTATTTTCTGAGTCAGTGATTTTATCTTTTTTTTTTTAACAAAACAATGTAGTTCAAAAATAATGCTGAAATAAATGGATGTCCACATGAAAAAGAAAAATACAGCCCATTATCTCACACCATACATAAAACACACTTAAACTGTCCAGTCCTAAACATGAGCTAAAACTATTAAACTGCCATAAGAAAACAAGAAATTTTTATGCTCTTGAAGTAAGCAATGGTTTCTTGACACCAAAAAAACAAACCAAAATGGTTTCAATGACACCAAAAGTACAAATAAAAAAGAAAAATTGATTTCATCAAGACCAAAAAATTTTGTGTATCAAATAACACCATCAAGAAAATGACTAGCCACAGACCTATCTCCCCAGTCCCCCTTTTTTTGTTTTGGCAGAACCAGGGAATGAACTCAAGCCCTTGCACTTTTCAGGCAAGCGCTTATTCTACTGAGCTATCTCCACAGTCCCACCAGGTCTTGAAAAGGGACTTATATGCAAAAAAGAGAACTCTTACAACTCAACAATAAAAACATAAGCAATCCAACTTAAAATCAGAAAAAGCACTCATTGTCTGAGTTCTATTTAAACAAAAAGTCCACACAAAATCCTCAGAGATAGAAAGCAGATTAGTTGTGAAGGGAAGAGGACTGAGTTGCCACTGCTAATAGGGAAGCAAACCATTAAACTCTGCATTTTATACACATAAATATTACAGAACATAAAATATATCTCAATAAAAGAAAAAAGAACCTAAAAAAAACTGAGTCTGAAGCCATTCCTCAAGATAGCCCTCTCAAGAAGAAAAACTGCCTAAAAATCCTATCTAGCTAAAATGTAACAAATTAACCTTGAAAATTTCCAACAGTTTACCTACTTTGCATTCATAAATACAGAATTGCAAGGCTCTATCAAACAGCAGAAGCCAATAGTTTGTGAAGTAACAGGAATTGAACTCCATATTAGTCATGAGGCCTGGATCAGAAACCTGTTCAATGCCAAGATGACAGGCTGGCTAGTTTGAATGCAACAAATCCTAATACCCTACAAGTTATCAGTGACAGAATGAACGTACCTGTGACTTTATGTCTCGATGAAGAATCTTTCTATCATGTACATGTTTCAGGGCCAAACATATCTGTACAAACCAGTCCAAAATCTAGAGGGAAAAATCAGATCTGTTCTATCTTTTAAAATTTACATTTCAAAAACCTTTCCTTGACCAACAAAGGATTCAGCAAAATTTGAGTTTAAGGGAAACTAAATAGCTAAAAAAGAATTCCTTTTTATTTTATGGGCACTGACATTCAAGCCAACTGACATACAGAATGTACAGAACACATATTAAATTTAAAATGAGTTTTTCCAAATTGGAATCTCAAAACAACATAGCAGGTGGATATGGGGGATTGAACATGGATCCTTGAGCTTTCCAGGCAGGTACTTAGAGCACTGAGCTATCTCCCCAGCCTCAGCAATCACATTTTGAATTCTTTCTCACTAATGGGTAGGATTCAAGGCCCTATATGCTAACTTACCTGATCTTCTTGAAACAAAACACCTTTTTGAGCATTTATTCGTTTAAACAGATCTCCTCCTTCACAGTAATCCATCACTATATAGAGAGATCCATTTTCTGAAATTATAAAACTTGCACTTCAGTTTTGAAAAGGCATATCAAAAGCACAGTTAAATTAAAGGCACTTAAATGTTGTTTAGTAAAAAGCAGTGTTGACCGCAAAAATAGAGCCACAGTCAAAACAACTTGGGGTCAAAGTGTACTGTTTATATGAGTATATAATGATTTTGATTATGGCAAAGAGCATCATTAATTCTTTTTCTACCAAGAATATACCATCCTATTGGTGAGTGGTGTTGACACATTTCTACAATACAGACAAAATACAGACAGACACACTTGATTTCATCCACTGGAAACATTTCTTTGACAGTAATGGGTTACCTTAGTTTTCACCTGACTACTAATTTTGTTTTGTTTTATCCACCTGAAACTGTTACCAGTTAAACAAGTATGATTAATAAAAGCTGTGATGTATTCTGAGGATTCAATAGTGAATAGAACATAAATACTATCCTCCTAGAGCTTTATTTCATTGACTTTGGTATATGCAAGAGAATGAATATGAAGACCAGACATTTCCTTATTCATCTTTTATCACAATCTAGAGAGGAGACTTCCATGTTCTTCCCCTGGGTAGGAAGAAGGGGAAACACAGTTGTTTTGTCCACCTCCTACTTCTTTTCATGCAATGTATCATTTTTAACATTTACTGAGCCACTATTTACTAGTGAGCACATCACAACTCAGAAGTTTTTCTCCTTCTCACTTCCTAAATCTGTTACAGCCTTATTTAGCAATATTTCTTTATAGTAGTGTTCTTGTTTGTGGTTCTCATAACCACTTTTAGTACAGTACTCTCAATGTCATATGAGAATTAGGAATTTAAGATGATTAAGTCAATTTAAAAATCTGTATAATAGGGGCTGGGGAGATAGTTCTGTGGCACAAGTGCTTACCTGGCAAGTGCAAGGTTGTAAGTTTGAACCCTGGTCCCCCCCCCCAAAAAAAAAATCTGCATAATAATTAATAACCGATATGGAAAAGTCATCTAAACACATTTTAAAAAGTATTTATTTGATACAGGATCTTGCTATGCAGCTTATACTCATAGTAACCCTGTCTCAGCTTCCCCAGTGCTGAGATTACAGGTATGTGCCACCATGCCCAGTTTTGGAACTGACACAATGCACCTAGGGTGCTGGGGCTGGCACGGCATGCGGTACTAGGGACTGAACTCAAGACCTTGAGTTTTCCAGGCAGGCGCTTATGCTGCTGAGCTATTTCCCTAGTTCCAGATGACACATTTTTTTCACTGTTCTGTAATCATTTGAATTTTTTTTTTTTTTTTTTTTTTAAAACCAGAGATTGAACTCAAGACCTTCTATTTGCCAGGTATAGGTCACTGGGCTATCTCCCAGCCCAATCATTTGAATTTTGCAGCACAAATAGGCCATTAAAAAACAAAATAAAGCCGGGCGTGGTGGCTCACGCCTATAATCCCAGCACTTGGGAGGCTGAGGCAGGAGGATCGTTGTGAGTTCGAGACCAGCCTGGGCTACAAAAGTGAGCTCAAGGCCAGCCTGAGCTGCACAGTGAGACCCTGTCTCAAAAATTTAAAAAAAAAAAAAAAAAAAAAAAAAAAAAAAAAAAAAAAAAAAAAAAAAAAAAA
>PVJA010026707.1:0-29241 GCA_004027025.1 Myocastor coypus
TTGCATGTTTACAGCCTCCCAAGAGCTGGGATTACAGGTGTACATCACCACACCCAGTCTCAATTGCTGTCTCAGTGCACCCTGGAGTCAGGTCTGGCATGGCAGGCCTGGGGATTGAACTCCCAGCCCCTTTGCCTGCTTACAGGTGCTTTAATCTGCTGAGTTATTTGGCTAGCCCTGAATATTCTTATGAAATCTACAAGTATTTTGGTGAAGGTTTTGGAATCTTCATGTCATCCACAAATAAAGACCATTTAACTTATTCCTTTCGTATTTTATTTCTTTCTCTTGTCTAGTTGTTCTGGCTAATGTTTCCAGAACTACATTAAACAGGATTGGTGATAGTGGACATCTTTGTCTTATTCCTGACTTTATTTTTTTATTTATTTAATTTTTTAATTTTTTTTCTTGTTTCAGAACCTTTGTTTGTTTATTCATTCATTTTTATGGCCGGCTCAGCCCGCCTGGAGGGCAGGGCTGGCATAGCATGTGGTGCCGGGGATCGAACCGCGGTCCCTGAAGCTGCCCAAGCTTTCCCAAGCAGGCGCTTTAGACCACTGAGCCATCCTGCCGGGCCCTATTCCTGACTTTAGAGTAAAAGTTTATGTTTTTAACCATTTAGTATGATGTTCACCATTGGTCTGTCACAGATGGTTTTTATCAGACTGACATACAGACCATCTATTTCAAGTTTTCTGTAGGGTTTTCATTGTGAATGGGTGTTGTACTTATTAAGTACATTTTCTGCATCTGTTGAGATGACCCTGTATCTTGACATTTTCTATTTTTTAGATTTTTTTTGTTTTCTGTATTGCTGCTTGCCAATTTCTTATGGTAGAGAACTTTATTGGTAGTATTGAGTCTTCCTTATGATATGTCTGTTCTTCAGGGATGTCTTCTAGATACAGGTGGTTCTTTATGTCTTTCTCAAGAACATACCTTCCTGATTTGTTAAATATGAATAGCTATCTGGTTCAACACCCAGTCCTTTGGTAGTAGATTACGGCGATGATTATGATCCAGTACAATCATAGTGTTACCATGTAAGGGGGAAAAACTGATTATAACACATGACAACCTGGCTAAAGCAGTTTGGTTAGCAATAGCATACAGCATCAAGTACAGCCTCACTACTCACAAACTGTGGTAACTATTAACCTGATACCATTGAGCACAAGAGCAAATTCTACAATTATATAACAAAACCTAACACATACCAGCAACCAGAATGCAATGGTTTTCAACTTAATGGAGTAATTTTACTGTGTTGTGGGGGCAGGGGTGGCATTAAAAGGGGAAGAGAGCAAGACCTAGAAATGAACAAGGTCAAATATTGTAGAAGCAAAGCTAGATGGCAAAGGATGATCACCTGAGCTTTGGGAAATTGGAAGCCACAGGAAAGAAAGAATAAAAGAAAATAAAGGAATATTGAAGTGAATCAGGAAGAGACAGTGTTTACTCACTAGAACATATTATAATTTCAAGAGATCACTGAAGAAATAGATTTTTTTAAAGTGTTGAGCTCACTTTTGTAGCCCAGGCTGGTCTCGAACTTGCACCAATCCTCCTGCCTCAGCCTCCCGAGTGCTGGGATTACAGGCGTGAGCCACCAAGCCCGGCCAAGAAAGAGGATTTTAGAGAGAAGACTGGACAGTCAATTTTCTTTTCTTTCTTTCTTTCTTTCTTTCTTTCTCTTTCTTTCTTTCTTTCTTTCTTTCTTTCTTTCTTTCTTTCTTTCTTTCTTTCTTTCTTTCTTTCTTTCTTTCTTTCTCTTCCTTCCTTTCCTTTCCTTCCTTTCTTTCTTCTTTTGAGTGATAAGCTTTGCTGCACCCAGCAGTCTGCAGTAGCAGGGTTTTTGACAAGGCTAGCTCTACTACACACATGTAAGGTTATATGTGAGTGTGCAGAGGTGGCAGAAATCATATTCCCTGTGGACTGAGCCTAGAAACTCCAGGAAGGGAACTTGCCTCCATATTCTGGATGCCTAGTGTAGCACCTGGCTCAGGGTCAGCACTGGAAATATATTGGCAGCTCCTGAGGGCAAATACCCCATGGACAGAGGATCCAAGGCACTAATACTTCTGAGCACCCATCACACTCAAAATGCTGATAATTGAATATTAACATAACACAGTCCCACCAACAGAATCTGTCAATATAAGGCAGTAAATGCTCTGACAAAGATAGGCAGAGGATCTCTAAGATCACAGCAGGGGCAGGGAGCTCAGGGGAGCCCTTCAATTAGGCTGGTCCTCAAACAGTTTACCACCTCCCAATCTGAAGAATTTAATTAAAGGCATCTAAGAGACACTCAGCATTTTAAGACAGAATCAAAACAAAGAGATACAAGCCTTAACTAAGATCGTTTAACTGATTCTTAATCTGAAACATATACCTCACTTGGCAATCCAATGATGCTAATGTTCTCTCCTCACACAAAAGTAGAGGCAGGATTTCTCGTTCACTCCCGGGAGCTGAGAGACAGCCCCAGGCAAAAAACTTTGCTGTGGAGTCCAACTTCAGACAGCATCAGGGTAGGGAGATTTTCCTACAGAGTAGCATCTTCCCCAGGACAGGGGTAAGAGCCTGTTGAGGCTCTCTTACCATTGGCACAGTAATGAATCAAAAGGCAAAATTATTTTACAATGATTAGAATATGGTGATGTAAACCACCTAAAAGCTAGCTGCAAATGCTTAGGAAAACCAAAACAGAGAGCAAATTTGTTGTCACAAAGTACACCAGCATTTAATGTACCTATTTTTTTTTTTTTTTTTTTGATTTTCTTCCCAATTAAGTTCAGGAGCTTAGGGATGGTCCAATGACAGAATTCAAAGCAGGTGTGGGACAATCTTCTTTTGAATTCTTCTAGAAACAGGGCACTCTGCTTGGTGGCTCTATTAGTGACACAAACGAGGCTGGCTTCTGGAGTGAACCATCCTGGCTTCTACTTTCACATCTGATCAAGAAGTCTTATAAATAAATCACCCATCCCCAGAAAATTCTACTCTATGCCATCCATCCTGAAAAAGGGCCATTAAGTACCTGATTGACTGCATAATACAAACCAGTATCTGTTGTCTTATAACCTCTAGTACATGATCTCTAATCTATAGATACACGAGAACAATGGCCCTAACCTCAACCCTTGGCACTGTCCTGCATATGGACTGTACCCTGCATATGGACTGTACCCCCCTCAAGCCAGGACTCAGGACTCCAGCCCGGGGATACAATGCCGCACAGTACTATTGAATTATTCCAAGGCTCATGCTGAGTTGGGCTGTTTGTTCTTTTTCACAGCTGCCTGGCCAAGCTTTGACATTTAGGAATTTAGGAAACAGCCAAGGCATCCTGTACTCTTCCTTGTGAAATTTAATCTTCTCTCAAATTTATAGCTGTGTTTACATTGAATTTTAGAGAGTTATCTAATCCTTAAAGTAGACCAAGCCCTGACCATAACATTTTATATGTACTGTCTTTTTAATCTTTATGAAACTGAAAGTAGTTACTTCCTTTTACATATAGAGAAACTAATGATATTACTGTTGTTGTTATTTAATACTGGAGATTAAACCCAGGGTGTTGTATGCTAGGTAAGCTACTGAGCTACAACTCCAGATCTTTTTTTATTTTGAGACAGGGTCTTGCTATGCTTCCCATGCTGACCTTGAGCTACTGATCATCTCCTCTCACCATTTTGAACAGCTGAAACTATGGCCTGTGCCATGCTGCCTGGCAGCACACCTTCTGATGTTGCTTCAAATAATGTGGTTCAGTGGTCTAAAGAGCCTGCTTAGGAAAGCTGAGGCAACCACAGGGACTGCAGTTTGATCCCCAGCACCACCCCCAGGGCAGGCTGAGCCAGCCATAATACAAAAAAAAAAAATTGAACCCATTCATTTCTAGTTGTTATGAAAAACGGGCAAGGTTGCCACTGACATCAAGTGCATGGGGTCAAGGATGCAGTTCAACACAACAAAGAGATCCTGCACTTTAAAGTCTTTGTAACACTAGAAATTTTGATTTAGTCAGATACTCGAACTCAATTTCACAAATGATCAAATAATGTTGAAGGGAAGACATGATTTTATTATATATAGAATTTCCCAGAAACATATGTACTAAACAAGTGAAGGGAGGATTATATTTTGTGTTTTTAACAGTTTTTTACTATTTTGAAAAACAAAGTCACACTTAGCACAAGCTGTGACTTTTGGGTCAGTCCAATGTACATATTACTGCAAAAGGTCTAAACAAAGCATCTACTGTTATTGTACAATGGCTAACATCTAGTTTTTGCCTTTTGTCTTGGACCCTCAGCAAGAAATCAAGGCATTAATTTTTTTTCAGAAAATTAATTAAATATTAACTAAAAATTAAATATTTCAGGGGCTGGGGAGATAGCTCCGAGGCACAAGTGCCTGCTGGGCAAGTGCAAGGTCGTGAGTTCGAACCCTGGTCCCACAAAAAAAAAAAAAAAATTAAATATTTCAAAGCAATATTCCAAAATTCAAATCGTGAGTCAATGGGGCCAGAATGTTGCGTATCATATGTATGAATCTGTAATCAATTCAGAGTACTTGTATAGTATTTAAATAGCTTAATATATAAAAAAAAATCAACTAAGAAAAAGATTCCATGGTAGTAAAGAATTACTAAGAATAAAACATAACATAAATACTGGAATGGCAAATATATGACCAGAACTTCTAACAGTTTGGGAATAGGATAGCACACAAAGTTCTAGGATGTTGTGGACATGGACAGTGTCCATGATGCTTACTGGTGGCCAGATGTCACTTATAGCATTGAGCTACTGCTATTTCCTTGATAGCCACCCTGTAGACCCAGACAGAACCGCGACCCATAGGGTGCAGGAGAAATCCATTTGTAGAATATGCTAATGGAACTATTTTATTACTATATACAAAAGAATAGTTGAAAGACTGCTATTATATACCTCTTTTTCTTCTGTGTTTATTTGCCCTATTTGGTGGGTTTTTTCCGTTCTCCCTCATGGAACTGTGGTCATTTTGATCCCTCTCTAGAATATCTTTTACTAATCTGTGCAGGGTTGACTTTTGTCATCATGAATTTTTTTAATTGTTGTTTGTCCTGGAAATATTTCACTTCTCCATTATACTTGAAAGAGTGTTTTGCAGGGTATATCAGTCTGGGCTGGAATTTGTTTTCTTGCAAGACTTGAAGAACTTGGCTCCATTCTCTTGACTTGATGATTTGTAAAGAGAAATCTGCCGTTATTCTGATGGGTTTTCCTTTAAATGTGATGTTTCTTTTCTCTAGCGGATTTTAGCATACTGTTCCTGTGCTGAATTTCTGGGATCTTGATTATTATATGTCTAGGTGTGGTTTTAATTGAGTTGATGTTATCTGAAGTTCTAGTTTTGTTTTTGTGTGTGTGGAGGGGAACTAGGGTTCAAACTCACGACCTTGCACTTGCCAGGCAGGCACTTGTGCTATGGAGATATCTCCCCAGCCCCTATTTGAAGTTCTATATACTTCAGTTACCTGAATGTCAAATTGTTTCCCCATATTTGGGAAGTTTTTTTCTATTACTTCTTCCCATATCCTCTTATATCATTTGTATTGACTACTTTCTCATTGATGCCTATTAGTCTTAGGTTGTTCATCTTCGCACTGTCTTGCAGATGTTGAATTATTTTTACCTGCATACCTAGTTGCATTGAGGAGATCTTTTCTTACCTCTTCACTAGCTGCAATGGTGTCTTTAAGGTCTGAAAGTCTATTTTCACTTTCATTGAAATGGTTTGCCAGCTTGTGACTGAGGTTTTAATTTCCTGTACAGCACTTTGAATCTGCTTTATGTATTCTATTACTTTCCTATATTGCTCATTCAAGGATTCCATCATTTTTCTATTCTCCTCTATTTTTTTTATCAGTGTCTTTAGAAGCACTTGTTACTTCTTTCATTAGTTACCATTTTTTTTTACTTCAGAAATTATTTCTGATCTGATTTCCTCTATAACTTTCTGCAACTGTGTCTTTTTTTTTTTGAGGGGGGGGGACACTAGGGATTAAACTCAGGACCCAGCACTTGCCAGGCAAGGGCTTATTCTACTGAGCTATCTCTACAGCCCCTACTGTTGTTTCTTTACTTCAGATGCTATTATTGCAGAGATTTCAAGTGTGTGATTTCCAATTTCTTTTATGGTATTGTCTCCTGTATTTGTTCTGGGTGGGCTCAGGGCCTGAGACTATATTTTGCCCCTTCTCTTTGTTATTTTGTATAGGCCTGCCTTCTGACCTTTGATGCAGAGCTTTGGTAGGGTCCTTACCTTAGCACCATATCTGGATCTGCCAGGTTCAAACTCATCTAGGTGGGTGTGACTTGGGTCTGGCTGCTATACTCTACTTCTTCCTGCTGCAGCCCTTGGAGGTGAACCTGCTGTGCCACTCTGGCAAGATATTCTGCTCCTGAATCAGCTGGGTGGGTCTGTGTCTAGCCTCTTTGCAGGGAGTTCTGCTGCACTTTTTCACACTGGGCCTATCTGATAGATGAAGTTCCACTCCAATGCTGGACCTTGTCGCTGGGCTGAATGTGTTTCTGGCAGGTGTGGGGTGGTCTCACTCACATGCTGAGCCTGACTGCTGGGTTGAAGGAGTTTCCAGTGGGCCCAGGGCAGTCCCACTCACATGCCAGACCTTGTTGCTGGGTTGAACAAGTCTGTGGCAGGCCCAGGGCAGTCCCACTCATACCTCAAGGCATTAATATTGAATCTTGCTACCTATACTAAAGTTCTGTTTTCATACTTTGCTTCAGGGAGGACAGAGTGCCAATCTATTAAGCAATAAATCAATTACTGTTAGGCAGCTTCCTCCAGGCAGCTGGAAAGGTGGACCTATGGCATCCTACATTACTCATATCAAAAGCCTCTCTCCCTTGCTGGGAAGGGCAGTCTTATGCACCACTAAGAATGGGATAGAGGGGCTGGGGAGATAGCTCAGGAGAGTAAGTACTTGACTAACAAGCACAAGGGCCTGAGTTCAGTCCCTGGTTCCACAAAAGAAAAAGAAAAAGAAAGAGAAAGAAATAGAATCAGACTATAGACTCTAAGTTACAAATTGTGTACAGTATATGAATTATACAATAATAAAGCTAACAAAAAAAAAAAAAAAAGAATGGGACAGAAGGCAGGATTTATACTTGAGGTCATTCCCTACCCCCTTAATGATGCAATTTCCTGAGACTATATATAGTGTTAGCTGTAGAAATCCTGAAACTATACTTGGATTTTATAGTGTAAACACTGCTTCAAATTTTCATATCTTTATATGACAAAGATGTGTGTGGAAGAAACTACTTACCTTTCTTCAGATTTAAGCCCTAGTTTCATGCAGAGTGATGATGTGCCCAGTCTAAAAAGGTCCACTTCCAAGCCTCCAGTGTAGCTGAGGAAGTAAGAGATTGAATGGTAACCACTACTGAGGGGTTGCTGGAGTGAGCACTGAGAAACTACCTTCGAAGGACAGCAGAGCTGAGAGAGTATGTCTACCTTTCCTCCTTTCTGAATATAGCTGCCCTGACCATCTCAGAGCATGACATAGCCTAGAGGATAGAAGCTTAGTACTAAGGACCATAGGAAGACATAAAGAGTCTAGCTCTTCAGTATGACAAGGCCTCCACTTCAACCTTTCATGAACATGGTGGCCAGACCATCTTCAGACTTTCCTTATAGGAAGAAAAGATTACCCCATGCATTTGGCTAAGCTGCCATATTAAATATGATGATACTCTAGTAGAAAAGTTGATTATCCAGAACTTATTTGATCTTTTGTCCTTTCATTGCTTGAGACCTCCACATTTCATATGCATAACAACTATATGGATTCAGAACATTGTTTTTCTTGGAGAAACAATACTGATCTTGGTGGTTAGCTCTGTAGACCAGCTTGAAGAAGTCTACTGAACTTATTATATACCTAAGGAATGGCACACACAATTTTACTTCCATGTAAAGTGTTCTCAGGAATATTTATTCAGGGTTACAGTTCTCTAACACAAGATTTTGGGCTAGATTACCTGAAAACCTGGGATAAAGGCTCTAATAATACAAGATTTCTAGAGAAAGATGAGTTTCACTGGTTATTCTGAATCATCTAGCAGAGCTAACCACCAATGTGTAGGGCTGTAGTAAGCAGTAGCCCACTAGATACCTAGCAGGAACTACCAGGAGTAGTAGTTGTAGAAGAAAATACTGTCAAATCCTAGCCAACACTTAAAGGAGTTAATGAGTGATTCAGCCCTCCTTCATCTTCTCCCATCTCCAACCCTGCTTCCTAGCCTCAGCCCAAAACCTAGCCAGGCAGTTTAAAGATGCTTAGGAGAAGCCAAACAGACAGAGTTTCTTTTTTTTTTTTTTTTAACATCAATCAAATCTATACAAAATAAATATTACAAGCAAAATTCACTGCTAATTCATAGCTAATGAAAGATGGAACAAAATGAAAACAAGTCCTAGAAAAACAGAGCTCTGTTTTCTGCCTTGTGATGGTGTTCTGAATGTAATATGTAACTTATAAATAATCATGGCAAATTTTATGTGACACATACATGCATACAGTGATCACTTCTTTCAAAGAAAAAAATCAGAACTCACAAGAGGCCTGAGTATTGGAGTACCTTTAAAGATAAGCATTAGTATGGCAGATATTCCAAAAGCCGACAAATGGAGTATCTGGAAACTATATTTTCTCCAGTGACAATTTTTTTATTTTTAGTTAATTCCACTGAGGTAAAATTTACATACAATAAAACACAACCTTCTGGTGTACAGATCAACAAGTTTTGATGAATGTACACACCATTGTAACCTACTATGATTAAGATAAGAAAACACTTCTATTACTCTCCTAGCCCTTCTGGTACTTAACCCCTGGCCTCCACCTCAAGGAAGTGGATTATACATGGACACTATATTTCAGTAACAAGCAGCACTAAAAGCTCCTTAATTTAAAATGTTTCCCACATTATACACAACAGAAGAGACTCTAAAATTCCAGTTGCAACAATTTTTTTTTTCTAAGAAAATGTAAACTGGGCATGGTAGCACAGGACTGTAGACCTGAAAAGCTGAGGCAGGAGGATTGCAAGTTTGAGGCTACATCAGGTAAAGTCATGAGACCTGGTCATCAGATCTCTTTAGTCATTCCTGCACCACCTGCCTTGATTTCAACATACTCTTACAGCTATGGCATAAAGTCCTAGACAAATTAGAACTAATCTTCCACTTACTGTATATTTTGGGATTCTGTAAACCTATGACATAAAGCTCCTAACTCTGTGTAGCCAATCCCTTAACAAAGTGGAACATGCCTGCGAAACATTCTTGGGGCAAAATTCCTGTTGCTACACATTGATTCTTTTTTTTTACACATTGATTTTTAATAGCTTCAGTTATGAGAATAATTACTGATAACTGCAAAGAGTAAAACTTACTCTTACCAAGTGAGTGGAAGATAAATAAATTTTATGTGGTATTGTCTTAAATTCTTGACCTTCCTTGGAATACAGACAACAAAATATTTAGAACTGCTTTAGGTAAGTTAGTCAATAATATGTATAACTAAAAATAACATTAATTTTATTTGGTACATAGAAAAATTAGTGGAAGAAAAAGTAATTCTAGGCCATTTGAAGGTGAGTCAGTTATTTTCCAAGCATATCTGTATATTTATCTGCATTTGACATGTATATACATGTATATTGATAATTTTTAAAAGAAAATGATCAATAAATAAATAGATGGAAACTTCAAGTAAAAATTATAAGTAAAAACTTACATAAATAGTAGGAGGTTGAAGAGAGTTAGGACTTTCTATCAAGATTGACAAATGACACACTTCATTAACTAGAATCCAAAGAATACTTGACAAGGAACAAGTCAGGAGTTTAATTCAAAACATTCTCTGAACGGCTGTAAGGACTAAGGAAATTTCAAAAAAAGAAATCGTAAAACTAAGAAAAAATATACTCATATAGTCAATTAAAGACCTGTTATATATTTAGCACTATGCTAACAGTTTTGAGGAATGCAAAATTATAAAATACAGGCCAAAGAGTTCACCATACCATACAAACAAGACACACTCTTCAATGCCATGCAGCATTGAAGTAACATAAGAATGAAGGCAAAGGGCAGATGGATGTGGGTAAAAATAGCTGAGAAGCTTTGGTGGCCAAGGCTGAATCTCAACTACACTCTAAATAGCAGAACTTTAATAGGCAGAAGTTGGGAAGGGCATGACCAAAGGGTGGAAGGTGAGAAGGAATATAGCATGTCCAGCAGTCTTTGAGGAGACCAGACAGGCCAGAGAAGATACTGGGAGGGCCTTAAATGCTGGCCTTAATTATCCTTAAGTCATAAAGCATTTGTCAACATGATTAGTGCATCTTAACATTTAAGCTGAACTATGACTTGAAGGATTTTTGTCTAAGAAACTTTTGAAATTAGAGGAGGATGAGTTCAATCCTTGGTTCTGGAAAAAAAAAAAAAAGATTCAATTAGAGGAACAGTAAGGACTAGAGAAGGGCTGTGATTATAGAAGTGGTGCTGTATACCAGAGGATTCCTGAGACCCTCTGAGACTCTGGACACTTGTGAGGTGAAAACTATTTTCATAGTACCTCTAAGATGTTATCTGTCTATTCACTATGTTGGTGCTCTCACTCATGGTACAAAGACAATGGGGGATGAAAGTGCCAATATCAGCACAGTGGGATCAAAGTACACTACTAGCACCAGATTTTTAAAAAAGCGTATAAGGATACAGTGGTGCAAATCCATAATCCCAGCACTCTGGAAGGCTGAGGCAGGATGACTATACATGCAAGAGCAGCCTGGACAATTCAGAGACTTAGTGAGACACCTTTTCAAAAACAAACAAACAAACAAAATACCTGGGGATATAGACAGATATTTAGGACCCTAAGTTCAATCCCAAGTATATTAAAGTACAGGGGGAAAAAGCTTTATTGTACAATAAATACATATCTCTAAAGTGCGTAATTTCATAAATTTTAAAATTGTATATATCTGAGAAACCAATGCCACGATCAAGATGACAAACATTACAATCCTGTCCCAAAGTTTCCCAGTGTCCCCTCAAAATCCATTTCTACTTAAACATGATTCTCAGATCACCACTGATCGATCTATCTTGTTAGTACAGTTTGCAAGTTCTAGAATTATGTAGAGAATTATGTAGTTTTTTTTTCTTTATACAAACACTAATCAAAGGCAAACTGAACAAAGTAAACAACAGAGTAAGGACAAAAGCAAGGTAGACAGGATCACTGCATCATGACAAAACATCACTTTATAAAGAGGACAGCATAACCCTCAGCATGAGATAGCCTGGTAATAGTTTCTTAACACATGAGACAAAAGCTACAAACCTAAAACAGGGAAAAGACAAGTACATAATTATCACCAAGAGAGCAGGTGTTAGTGTCTCTCTCAATATGATGCATAGGATAATATGCAGAAAACCAATAAAAGGGCTGGAGAGATAGCTCAGTAGACTAAGCACTTGCCTCGCAAGCACAGGGTCCTGAGTTTAATTCTTGGTACCATGAGGAAAACAAAACAAAACCAGTAAAGATATAGCAGACTTGAGCTGGTGAGATGTTCAGCAGTATAAAGCGCCTGCTTAGGAAAGCTTAGGCAACCACAGGGATTGCAGTTTGATCCCCAGTACCATATGCTGCGCCAGCCCTACCCACAGGGTGGGCTGAGCCGGCCATAAGATAAAGTGGAAAAAAAAAAAAAAAAAGATATAGCAGACTTGAGCTATCAATTTGACTTAATTGACATTAATAAAATACTCCACTTACCAAAGAATACATATTATTATCAAGTATATATGCTATAATCACCAAGATAACTATGTTCTGAGCCATAGAACAAATTTGAAAGGATTGAAGTCATACAAAGATTGTTTCTGACTATAACAGAATTGAATATGAAATCAGCAACAGAAAGATAGATTTAAAAAAATCACAAAGTTTCAAAGTCAAACACTATTTCTAAAAAATCAAAGTCACAGGGCCAGGGAGATAGCGCAGTAGAATAAGTGCCTGCCTGGCAAGCATAGGGTCCAGAGTTCAATCCCTGGTACTGCCAAAAAAAAAAAAATAATAATAATCAAAATCACAAGAGAAATTAGCAAATATTTTGAACTGAATAAAAATGAAACAGGTTGGAAACTGTACCTTGAGATACATTTTTGATACACAAACCTGAAAGCTTCCTATTACTAGATATTTCTGATGAGAATGCTAGAGATATTGATGTAATTTTTCTTTTTTTTTTTTTGGTGGTACCAAGGATTGAAATTGAGCCCTTGCACTTGCCAAGCAAGTACATATGCCACTGTAGATTTAACTTCTAAAATAACAGAACATACCATGTATTGAAATATGTCATCATTTGCAAGACTGACAGGATTCAGTAAGCTAGTATTCTCCAAAAGCCCAGAATGTAGGATCCATTCTGTGCAAGGACTAATGGATTTGTTCTAAGAGTGCAAAGAATTAATCCATTGTGGATTCAAATCTATACTGCAGCTAATGAACCTTTAAGAAACTACCCTCATTAAGTTTGGTGCTATAAAAAAGAAAAAAAAAGAGCGGTATAAAAAACCTCATAGCTTTCTGAAAAAGACTGAAATACTCCTCTTTTACTCAGCTACATAACTGTGCAGTAACATTTTCTTCATACCTTTCAAACAGACCTGCAGACTGCAACAGCTTGACTGGTGAAGTGGATAGGAGAATCCAGCTGTCTTCTATAGCCAGACTGCAAGAACTTGCAAAAGTGCAAAACAATCTACTCTGATAATAACATTTGTGTATAAAGGCACTTTTTAAAAGAATGTTATTTATATTAACATATAATGAATTATTTAAAGTGAATTGTATTTTAAAATATATGCCTTAATGTTTATCCATCATTTCATAGAAATGTAAAACTGTTAAGTTTTGATATAGGAAGAACTGGTGACTGAATGAATTACAGTAGGGAAAGTAAAATAATAGCTTAACTACCTATGATGAACTGATGACCAGAAAGCTTTGAGATAAAAGATGATATAATCTTAATATACTTCGTTGTTCAAAGCAGAATTAATCACCATTACATGAACAGATAAGAAACCCATCCACTGAAATTATCTCATTTTATAAGGACTTCATTAGAATTGCAGCACACTGGCAAAAGGCTGCCTTTTATGTCCACCACAGTTGTCCAGGTCACATATCTCCCCTGTGCCAGCCTGGCTGGAAAAGGAAAGAATAAGAGGATGAGATCAGAAGAGAGATCTGTCTGGGGCAGAGAGAGCTGGGTGTGCACAGCTAGAATGCTGTGTCCTGTCTGTGGAGCTCCTGTACAATGTGTGGTCAGACCTGCTGAAGCCCCTACTTAGTTGGGTAATGTCAGTAAAATATTACACAGCCTTTGTGTTCCTCTTTTTCCTTAAAGCAAGAATAATTATTAAATTACAGCATTGCCGTGAGGATCATAAATGTAAGGCACTAGGAAATTGCCAAGGACGTGTAAATTCTTGGTAAGAATTACTATCACACAGTACCTTACTTGAAACATGGAGTAAATGAAGGCACTAATGCAATGAGGATATGAGAAATATAATAAAATAGTCTAAAAGTTAATTATAAAATGAATGTGCTATGGGGTTAAAGATCCATAATATGATCTAGGGTGGTAAGCATAAGCATCTACCTCAAGATTATCATTTAAAAATGAGTAAATATGTGGAGCCTGGAGCATTGTACTTGCTCAATAAGTATTTGTAGAATATAAAAAATGAATAAATAAATTTAGTATGGACTTTGGATTGAGAAGCATTTACTGAATTTTTTTTAAAAATTAATGCATTTATTTTATGGCTATGAGAATAAAGATACAGCCACAACTAATAATTATGGGTAAACTAGAATATGTTCCCACATTTTCAAATTATAAAGCAAAATAATTTAAACATTTTAAAGTTAGTAAAGAAAAGCTACAAAATATTGGGAGTTGCACTATAATACAAAAATATTTTGAGTCTAAATGAAAAAGAAGGGCCCAGCGGGATGGCTCAGTGGTCTAAAGTGCCTGCTTGGGAAAGCTTGGGTGGCTTCAGGGACCACGGTTCAATCCCCGGCACCACATGCTGCGCCAGCCCTGCCCTTGGGGTGGGCTGAGCCGGCCATAAAAATGAGTGAATAGACAAACAAAGGTTCTGAAACAAGAAATAAATAAATAAATAAATAAAATAAAATAAATGAAAAAGAATACAGGCTGAACAGAAACTGCTTCACAGCTAAAACAAAACAAAATAAAACATCATTTCATGTAATATCAAAGTCAACAGAAGGGTACAGTAGGGGTGAACCATCTGTCTGAGAGTGAAATACATTCCTCGCAGTGGCCATGGGCAGAGTGAAGAGCTCTGGAGCCCTGGCCTGCAGAGGGGCACAGGCAGAATCAAGCTCCCAGGGATTATTTCCATTCCTGCTCCATGTCTAGCATGAGACAGAAATCAGAACAGGAAACGACAGAATCACCCCACAAAATAAACCAGCAGTTTAAGGTCAAATACACTTAAAAACAAAGAGGGCACTGCAGTGTGCCACCTCCGTGGTCAGTTCCATCAACACATAGCAATGAACATCTATATTCTTACTTTTCCCAGGCACTCCCCTATTTCTATAAGGCTTCTACACCTAGTAGCAGGAGCCTAGGATTCTCTACCTCATGCCAAAGGCCATAGGTGAAAACAGCTGTCCCCAGGGTGACAGTGATTACAGGTGACTTGATCTTCACCTGAGAAATTTGCTTTGTACCTAAAGACATTCTATATAGGTTAGTAGGAAACAGGAATTTTTAGATGTCTACACTTCTTCTTTTTTTTTTTTTTCTCCTTTTTTTATTGTTTAAATTTAACATGAGTTATATTACATATTTTCATCATCAGATCAGTTTAGATTAATACATATAGGTATATAAGCTCGGTCAAACAATTAAACATTAACCCTTCTAAATCAACATTATTTTTTTTTCTTTTTCCCTTTCTTTTCTTTGAAAGTTGACATATTGGATATTGTCCTCACAATCGTTCTGTCTACACTTCTGATGTTCATCAGATCACTGGGGCACTGTTTAAGGCAAACGAAAGCTAAGTATGGTGGTGCATGCCTGTAATCCCAGCACTGGGTAGGCTGAGGCAAGAGGACTGTTACCAGTCCCAAGCCAGGCTGGGCTACAGAGTGAGTTCAAGGCCAGCCTTAATTGGATTGTGACCAGACCAGACCAGACCAGACCAAACCAGACCAAACCAATCAAACCAAAACAAAGCAAAACAAAATAGAAGACAAAGGAGAGGTATGGTGGAAGAAGTCTAAGTGAGAAGACAACAGCAAAGGCCAAGGCTGTTCACCTGTGTGAGCCAAATGTTGTTGCCCATTCCTTGAGCAGATTTTTTGGATCTAGTGGGTATAATGTTCCAGACTCACCAGGAATACTTCCAGGGGACAAAGGCTGCCAAGGAAGAAGAGAGCAGGGAAATTCTAACTCAAGATCTTTCCTCAAATTCTTACCAAAGGGCTGGCCAGAGAGCTCAGCTGACTAAAGCACCTGCTTAGGCAGAGCCCTGGGGCTGGGGTTTGGACCCTATTGTATTGTGCCAGCCCCACCCCCAGGGTACACTGAGACAGTGATTGAGACTGGGCATGGTGGCCCACGCCTGTAATCCCAGCACTTGAGAAACTGGCAACAGGAGAATCACCAGGAGTCCAATCTATGTAGTGAGACCCTATAGACCCTGCAGACCCTGTATCAAATACATTAAACAAACAAAAAAAACAAATGAAAAATTCTTACCAACACTGAAAGGAATGTACAGTATTATTTACCTGGAAAATATCTGAATTGTCTTCAAATAGGTTGATAAAATATTTATAATCAGCATAAGCCCAGAATTTGGAATGATCATAATCGCTAAATGGTCCAAAACTACTAGACTGGCCACAGTTCCAGGTCAGAAATTCTTCAAGGGTAGCTTCCACGTAACTACATGTGGTTTCAAACTGAGGAACTGCAATGCAAGAGAACACAGCTTTAAATGTATAGGAGACATGGATTTCTAAATATCGTTGGTTAGAAAAATTAATAAAAAACAAAAACAAAATGCACAAATACTGATTTTTGTACACAAAGTTAATTTCAACCAAAAAAGATCTATTTAACATTAATTAAAAATTTAATGACTTGTGTGCTTACTATATACTCAGAACCATTTATAACAATCACAGCATTCATGATTAAACATAAAAGTTAAAAACATGGCTTTTAACTTAAATTAAGGATAATCCTTATTACATCCCGATTTAGCAAAACAATGGTCTACTTGAGATTACCAATCCTCCAAGGCCCTTTTGGAGGAAGGGCTGTGAAGTCAAAATTACTTACATGTTAACATCAAGACTTTAGCTGCCTTTTTACTTTCATTCACTGTCTACAGACTTCATGACATGGCTCTGTTCTTATGTTTTAAATATCATTATAGACACCTATATCAGCAAAAGCATATTAGGTACTCAATAATTACAAAAGGGAACCTACTATCAAAACATGCAAGAACCACTGTGTTAGGTTCAAAAGTTTCTTAAAAAGCAGTGTTAAGAATTGTCTTTGAAAATTTTGACTTTGCATCAAACATTTAGCATACACAGCTCCACAGGATCATTAAGTACACTGATAATTTAATGTATTTTCTTTTATTCATTAATTCATTTATTTCAGAATCATTAAGAATATCACTTGTAATTAATATGGTACTCAGGCTTACAAGAACATAAAAGAAGTATTTAATATTCGAATTTTAATATTTTAGATGAAGATAAAGTTTTAACTAGAATGATACAGAACCTGAGAAATCATATAACCAAATACAAAATCTAGTGCCACCAACACTTAAGAAAGGGAAGGACCACCAGGCATGATGGCACACATCCGAGTGGCTCAGGCAGGAGGAAAGCCATGAGTCCAAGTCAACAGTTCATTTAAGGTCAACCTGAATTACATAGCAAGATCCTGTCACAAAAACAGTGGTGGTGGTAGTGGTGATGAGGAAAACCACCTGAGAGGAACGTTTATTATTTGCCCACAGGTAGGTTTAGCACAGGTATGTCAATGAGTCAACACTGAAGTCTGGGATTAATTAAGAGCAATTTTTCCACAAGTACTGAAACTACTTTTTGCTTTGCATGTAGCAGAGTATTTTAAACAAACACAAGGAAGTTAATATTTAAGAAACCATACCCAGGGATGTTGCTGCACACCTGTAATGCCAGCAACTCAGCAGGCTGAGGAGAGGGGAGATCCTGTTCAAAATAAAAAACAACAAAATCTTTAAGGGTTGGAGATAGAGCTCTCCAGTAAAAACAGGAAAAAAAAAAAAAAAAAAAAAGCCTTTGCAAAACATGGAAATTCTTTCAAGAGGAGCATAGATCAGTTAACAGACAGCCTGACACGTAGTAGTGTTCACTGAGTTCCAGGCATTGCTATTAGAACTGCCACTCATTCATTTATTTGGAAACTTTTAAAACTTAACTGAATTGGAAGAAGAAAAATAGTCTTCTTTCAATATTTTTCTTTTCTTTCCTGAATTGCTTAGAATTATATAATCACAATTCCCCTTACTTTTTTTTCCCTAAAATCACAGAATGGCACAGAGGTAAAAGGGAAGATGAATGTCAAAGAATAATCTTAACTCAGGAGAAAGAGGGAAAAGAGGGGAGGAGGGGAGAACAGGAGGGAAGAGCAGAAGTAGAGGGGAGGAGCAAAGGAGATGAATACGAAATGTTCTGACAGAGTTTGCCACATGATTTAGGGATAGGAAGGAGCCACAGTGACAGGATAGAAAGTCATTTAAGCCAAAAGGAAAGAGAACAATTAATAAGGTAAAAGTCAGGAAAGAAAAATGAGGAAAGGAAAAGAATGGCTAGACATAGGGAACTAGATGCACAAAGGCTCTGGAGGAGAAAGTGGCTAATTCTTGGAAATACAGAAATTAAAAACGGCCTGAGCTCAGCAAAATTAAGCTGAAGGTTTCATTCCAAACATTTGGTCTTCAGCCTAAAAGGAAAGGGGAACCATGAAATGGTTTGAAGCAGAGATTAGATGACGTTTGTATTTTACAAACTGTCTCTGGTTACCATCTGGGGAATGGCAAGAGAAAAGGCAGTGAGCAGAGCCTCGGACTAGGGACAAGGCCACAGTAGCTATGGAGGTGTGACAGAGCAGGTAATGCTCACTAGAGGCCACCGAGGAGATGGACAGGAAGGTGGCCACTGGCCACTTAGGATCTAGGTCACAGGACACCAGAACCACTGGGCAGTCAGAAAGACTGAGGTGGGAGGCTGCACAGCACTGCTCTGGAGGACAACTGATGGATGCCCTTTGAGCCCATCCTAGGAAAATCAGCAACCTAGACAAGAGTGTTTGTAAGGATGTTCACTATAGTCGTATTATAAATTTAAAACTTGTAAGCAACCTAACAGA
The DNA here is from genome assembly GCA_004027025.1 of Myocastor coypus. Lineage (NCBI taxonomy): Eukaryota > Metazoa > Chordata > Mammalia > Rodentia > Myocastoridae > Myocastor > Myocastor coypus. The sequence goes on from PVJA010026707.1 coordinate 18,606, forward strand.
ACTCTAACATAAGTCTGACACTGCCATGCAAAAGAATATTAGGTAGCAATTAAGCCACATTTAATGTCAAGATAGCGGTTCAGAATATGTAAGTAAAAAGAAGCAGGCTACAGTATAAGTACCGCGCGCTAACCGATTGCGCCACTGGAGCTCCAAGAAGCAGGCTACAAAACTTAATGTATCTTTTAAAAAATATAAGAAGGGTAGCCGGGCGTGGTGGTGCACGCCTGTAATCCCAGCACTCGGGAGGCTGAGGCAGGAGGATCGATATGAGTTCGAGACCAGCCTGGGCTACAAAAGTGAGCTTAAGGCCAGCCTGAACTGCATAGTGAGACCCTGTCTCAAAAAGCAAAAAAAAAAAAAAAAAAAAAAAAATAAGAAGGGCTACATGGATATACATCAAATTATAATTAGAGATTATCTGTGGTTACTTGAAAAGGTATTCTAAAATTTTTGTGATTCTTTTCATGTTTTCAAGTTTTTCTACACTGAAGTAGTATTTGTTCAGTACTTACGAAGCAGGCACTAAACTATACTATACATAGGAAACCATTTACTTTTGAAAATAATTCTAATACATAGAAAAGTTGATTGACTTGCCTGAATTTACATCGCAAGCTCACATTTAAACCCATGCATGCTGATCTGAGTATCAGCTTTCTTACACTGTTATTCTATACTGACTCTGGAAGTTTTATTTTATACTTAGTGAAATAGCTTCTTTTGTTTTCTCCTTTTTTTTGGAGACAAGCTCTTTCCGTATACAGTTCAGGATGGCCTTGAAATCCCTATGTAATCCCAAGCTGGTCTTCCACTTGCAGTGATCCTCCGGCCTCAGCATCCCCAGCGCTGGGATTACAGGTATGTGCCACTGTGCCCAGGAATAATTTTTAAAAGAACAAATTACCAAAATGACCTATATAACAAGATAAAATATTTATAATTCATATATCTGATAATGACCTAAAATCTGTAACATGTAAAGAACTCCTATAATGCAACATCAAAAAAACCACCAATTAGGGAATGAACAAAAAACTTAAATGGCCAATTCTGTTGACCAAAACATCCATGAAAAAATGATCAACATTATTAGTTTTTAGACAAATACAAATGAGAACTCCAATGTGAAGATACGCACTTGAAAAAAAAAAAGACACACACTTCAGTAATTTTAATAACAATGTATGGTAGCCCCTCGCTATTTTGTGGTTTGACTTTCAAGGACTCCCTCTTTAATGGGTTTTCAAAATATATTAATCAAAATTAATTATTGAGGATTTTTTACTATATCATGGGATTTTGCAGTACCACATAGTATAGTATGTTGCTAAAGTTATGTAGGCTTATGAGTTTAAAAAATGGTTAAGGACATTAGAAGTGTTTTTAAAAGTGTGGGAAAGGTTTTTAAGTCTGTGGGAAGGGTTTTTGAAGCCTTAATATATATATATATATATATATATATATATATATATATATATATATATAATAAAATACAATGTTGCTACTTTGCTGATTTTCATTTATTGTGGGGGTGAGAGGTGTCTGGAATGTAACCTAACCTCCATGATAAATGAGCAACCACTGTCATGAGGCGCAGCTACTTTGGAAACAATTTTGCAGTCTCTCAAAATGTCAAATATACAGTTATCTCATCTTGTGGTTTAGACCTAAACCCATGGAAGTCTCATGTGGTCAGAGATAGGGTTTCTGGGCAGTGACTATAGCACAGGGGCACTATGCTCCTCAGTGGGTTGGTCCATGAATGAGTTCACAAGTGAAGGTGCTGTTAGGAACTGGAGCCTGGGTAGAAGAGGCATCACTAAAGGCGTGTCTCTGGAGGCCCTCTCTGTCTCTGTCTCTGTCTCACTCCCTCTTTCTCTATCTCCTTTCCTCTCTTTCTCCTCTTTCTTTCTCTCACCTTCCTCTCCCGCCCTGTCCTCTTCCCTCCTCCCCCTCTTCTTACCCTCCCCTTTCTTTCCTCCCTCTCTCTCTCTCTCTGGCCCTTCCAGCTTTCTGTTTCCTGTTGCTATGGGTGGAGCTGCTTTCCTCTGGCAGGCTCTCCTATCCAGGCCCTTCTAGCATGCTGTTCCTACCTGATGCCAGCTAACTAGACTGAACTCTTTGAAACCACAAACCAAATGCATGTCTCCTTTAAGTTGCAGGTGTCAAGTATTTTGTCTCAGTGATAGGAAGATGACCAATATACCTTATGACTTAGCAATTCTACTCCTATGTATGTGAGGTAGGACAGAGTGGTAACAATTGAACTGTTCCTCAACTGATGAATGGCTACACCAAATGTATATGTTTATACCACACAATATTATTTGACAATCAAGAGAAATGAAATGGTGATAATTTTGGATTTTGGAATATTTGCATGCATATAATGAAAAATCCTGGGAAGGAGACCCAAGACTAAATAAGAAATTCCTTTATGTCTCATTATATCCAATCTGCATGACTATGAGTATCATGTGAGGTCAGGTGTAGAATTTTAAGCCTAGCATCATGATAGTACTCAAAAAGTTCAGACTTTGGAGATGTCTTGGTTAAATTTCTATCACTGCTGGGAAAAATATCCAACACCCAGAATTAAGGAAGGAAAAGTTTATTTAGCTCACCATCTGTGAAAGTTTCAGTTCATACTCAGCTGGCTCCAAGGCAAAGGGGCCTATGCAGAGGGCAGCAGCTCATGACAGTGGAAACCAGCAAAACAGCAAGAACAAAAAGGGAGCAGCAGCAGCAGCAGCAGCAGAGGCAGAGAGCAAGCCTCTCTTGCTCCCTTATATTGCATTCAGGCTGTCTGTGCCAGGCTGGGTATAACACTTATACCCATAATCCCAGCATTAGATCATGAATTAATTACAAATTCTACAAGTCTGCCTAGGACTACATGAGGCTTTCAGGGGACAACTAGATACAAACCATAACAGAGAATTCAGGATTTCAGATTTACAGTTTAGATATGTTCATTTGGGGGTGGTATGTTCAATTTGTACTGCTACATGGATAACCCTTGAAGATGCCCTAAGTAAAAGAAACTATACCCAGAAAATCAACAATTATATCATGTTATTTATATATGTCCTGAGTAGGTAAACTAAGAGACAGAAAGGAGACTGGGGCTTTAGGAAGGTACAATTCAAAGTAACTACTTCCAGGGCACTGCTTTCCCATGGAACAGTGAAGATGCTCTACAATTACACTGTATGTGATGGCTGTATAGCATTGTGAAAATATTAACAGCCACCAAAGTATATACTTGTAAAATGGTTAAAATGAAGAATTTTTAATATGAATTCTATGTAAATTTTATTCAAATTATTAAGAGGACCAAGTTATTTTTTCTAAAGAGTAGTTTTTCAACATAAGCAGCTTTTCAAAACTTTTTCTTTTATGGTTACGTATTAACTTGAAAAAGTCAAATTACTATGTCTTCTGTTCAACAGAATGACAACAGTATGGAAGGAAAGTGGTAAGCACATTAATAAATCACTGAACATAAATCACTCAGAACAGGCCTGTGACACTAGCTCATGCTAGTGTCATACATGGAGACCTGCCAGGATATAAAAATGTAATGATTCCTATTTCTCCCCAAATTAGTTTCTAATAGACATTTGAAAAAGCAGATTTAGTTTTGTAAAATCAAGAAGGAAAAAAAATATGCATTCTTCTGATCTTTGTATTCTTGAGTAATGTCTAGCGCTTGATTTTAAAAACAACAAACAGTTTAGTCTGTAATTAGAATGAAAGTTCAGTTATCCTGCTAGATCAGTCACAGGAATCCAAAAGGATTCTAGACATAAAGGCAAACTCCAAGAGCTATGCAACAAAGTCAACATAAGACAAAGAAGCTAGAAGAGAAGCTGGGGAATTTTCTAGTTCCTCCTGAGCCATTAATAGATATTTATAAACCACTTCACCATGAAACTTACAACTCTTTTTCTGTCTTTTGAGACAGGGTCTTGCTATGCAATTCAGGCTGGCCTTGAGCTCACTTTTGTAGCCCAGGCTGGTCTCGAACTCCCACCAATTGTCCTGCCTCAGGCTCCCAAGTGCTGGGATTACAGGCATGTGCCGCCACACCTTGCACTGAAACTCTTGAGTTTCTGCATCTTACCTACATTGTAAGACACCTTAAATACCAGACAAGGGTTATAAATTCCATGTGATTAGAAACAACATTGTGCTCGACACACCACCATGAGTCAGTTGTAGGCCAGCCTGGATTACATAGTGAGTTCAGGGGCAGCTTAACCTATGTAGAAAGACCCTGTCTGGAAAAGAAAAGAGAAAAGGAAAAGGAAAAGGAAAGGAAAGGAAAAGAAACACTGTTTCTTCCCCTTATTAACTAAATTTTAGAGTTAATGGTAATCACTTGATCTGACAATAGGGCAAAGCTCCCAAAATATTAGTATGCATGGGAGAAAAAGAGCAGATAGAACAAATTTAAGAGAATAAAAAAACCAACCAGGTATTGGGATATAATCCCAGAGGCAGCAGGATGGATAGAGCCCAAGAAAGAGAGAGAGAGAGAAAGAACACACTGAGTGAGGGAACAGCTCCATCCATAGCAGTCCTTGCCTAGCATGTGCCAGCCATTGGCTTTGAGCCCCAGAAACAACAGAAAAGGCTGCTTTATCTATATTTCATGTTTGTTAAGTGTAATACAGCTCAGGCAACTGCTAAAATGACAATAAACACTGAGCCTGAAGTTACCGATAAAGGACAGGAGGACATGTTCTAAATCAGTCATAAGTGGAAAGAACTATGAGCTACTACATTGCAGTAGTGCTAGTGTAGTCACACTGTAGAGTTCTAGTATTGTTCTTTTTCAGTCACATGGGAACATACTAATAGTGTATTAACAAATATGTATTAATATCTACCACATTAAATGAGTCTCAGTGTGGCAATGTACATACATATGTATGTTACATAAAAATGTTTTTTTTATGAGGAGTTAAACTATAGGCTGTTGAGTCTAAAACACACACACACACACACACACACACAAACTTAAATCAAAACTCCAAATATTCCAGGAAAATTTTCTTTTCTGTACAATGAAAGATCAAAATGAAGATTAGAAGAAAAGATCTCTCAAGATAGAAAAGTGCCACTGAGAAACGGGCAGCCACTGAGAGCACTTAGCATGGTGGCCTCCAGCCTCACCTGTGTCTGTGCTCTTCCTACCCATTCTGAATCGAATCTGCCTGACCCGAAGGACCTCAGAAAGGTGCTCAGCAGTCCAGCACCGCGATGGCCAGTCAGAAACCATGTTGCAGAAGACTGCAGGTTGCTGTAAAGACATTATAATGTCTTTTGCTTTCTCTGGTGTAAAAGGTTTCCCATATTCACCTAGAGAGAGAGAAAAATTGAGCAACAGATAACTACAAAGTTATTTCGTACTATATGAAGAAAAACAGCTAAAAGTGTTTCCCTTCTAGCAAATCTTTTTGTGCAAATTCACTGAACACACACTTTGATGATTACCAGTTATAAAAGTATTTGGTTTGTAATATTAAAATGATATTTATATTAAATTTTAAACATTTGAATGGTAGTAACTATGTATAACTTTCAATGTCAGAAATCACTTCAGTGTTAAAAATGGCTTTCCAGCTGCTTTAAATTTACAAGGTGAAATTTCTGTAGACCTTTCTTTTTTGCAGGGGGATGTAAAATTGTTATCTCTTAAATACAGGATTATGTAAGAAATGCTGATGAGAACTATATTGAAAAGATCAGAGTTACTGGAGTCAGCAACAATTTTATTTGCTGTACCACATTTAGTGCCAAAACAAAAGCAAAACCAACCAACCAAACAAAACACTACTGAACTAATGCAGCAGTCAATCTGGAAGGGAAAGAGAGTACTTTTTATTCCAGTTTTAAGAATAAAAGATGAGCTAAGATGGTAATTAGAATTAATCTTTGTAGTGATATCAGTCTGAAGCTTACTGTCCCAAGGGAGCAAGGAACAAAGAACAGAGCCTAAGGAAACTGGCCCCTAGTAATTCCAGCAAGCTGGGGACAAGATACCAGATTCCTGGAGGCAGCACCCTGTCTGTTCTTTGTTCCTTTACCTGAGAAGCTGCCAAATAGTGTCAACTTATTAATGTAAACTTATAAATGCCAGAAGGTATAAAAAACAGCTTGTTTATATCAAATTAGTTACAAACATTCCTCAACCCATTTGTCGCCTTAAATAAATGTAAAAAGTTTTGGTGGCTCAGGGCTCATTTAGAGTGAGACTAAGCTCAGTGAGACCTCTGAGGCTATAGTAATCCAGTCTTCCTGTGATTTCTCTCAGCTCCAACTGATAACATACAACATGTGGTACCCAACGTGGGGCATGAAGACAACCAGTGGTAAATTTAAATTAAGGGTTGCTAGACTGTGTGGGTAACATATGCTCAAAAGTAAGGAAGATCACCGGGAACAGCTCTGAGTAATACAGAGTAAATATATCCATCTTACCTGGATGTTGCTCAAAGGAGCAAGAATTAACATGAAATGAAGAGTTTTCAAGAATTATGTTCTCTTATCAAGAGACAGTGTTATTGGTTACAGTTTAAGGAACAAGCTGTTTTAAACTTTAAAAGTTTGGAAATAAGCTGTAAGAGCTGTACATACAGCTAGTCAAGAGAAGGTAGTGTGTGGTCCCTTTGTAATTTCATTTCTTTGACTTTGAAATCCCTAGTTCCTCTCTCTCCCTCTCTCTCTGTCACTCTGTCTCTCTCTCTCTTTCTTTCAGCTTGCCCTGGGGTCAGGGCTGGCACAGCATGTCATGCTGGGATCAAACCATGGTCCCTGCAGTTGCCTAACCTTGCCTAAGCAGGCACTTCAGATGGTAGAGCTATCTCACTGACTCTGAAATCCCTACAGTCTTGACACTGAGGAATTGCATCCCCAACAGAGAGCAAACTGTTCTGAAATTCACTTTTCCCTATTCCACAGATCCAAGAAGCTAGTTCTGTAAAAGATATCCAAATTGGTGGAGTGACTGGATATTTCAACTCCAATTTCAATGTTTGCTAAAATTCAGTCTCTGCTTCCTTCCCCAACTAATCCCTCTGTTCCTCCATATAAGGATAAGGGACAGTGACTCAGGCATGGGAGGCTGAGAACAGGAGGATCACTACAAGTCTGATCTGTATAGTGAGATCCTGTAGTCCCCACCCTAAATATAGAAAAAAAAAAAAAAAAAAAAGAAATAATTTCTCAGACAACTGCAGAGATGGTATCCACAATGAAAACCAGGCCTTAGTGACTAGAGAAGACACAAATAAAAGATAGAGGAATTTAATAAAATGATACAAGTCATGAATGCCCACTACAGGCAAGAAATGAAATTCATAAGGTAGATTCAGGGAGATACAAAAATTCAAAACAATGGCCGGCCTGATAGCTCAGCAGTCTAAAGCACCTGCACAGTAGCTGGGGTTCAATTGTACTGAGACCCTGAACACCCTGTAGACCCTGTTCTAAAAATGCCAAATATATATCAAGAAATCAAAGATGTAATTAAAAACCTAAAAATAAAGAAAAGCTCAAGCCTTGATGGATTCACTGCTGAATTCTGCAAGAAATTTAAGATTTAATACCATTACTTTTTAAACTCTTCAATAATACTGAAAAGAAGACAATACTCCCAGATCCATTCATTATCCTGACAGCAAACCAGAGAAGGATTCAACTAAGAAAGAGAACTACAGTCCAATCTCCCTAATGAATACAGTAGCCAAATTCCTCAATAAGATACTGGCAAACAAAATGCAGCAAATCACCAAACAGATTATTATGCCATTACCAAGTGGGATTCATCCCAGGCATGCAGGGTAGCTCAACATATATAAATAAACATAATATACTATATTAACAGAGCCAAGTAAAACAAATCATATGGTCATCTTAATAGATACAGCAAAAGCTTTTGACAAAGTCCAACATTCACTCAAATCAAAAACCCTATGAAAAAACTGGAATACATGACCTTTTATCTCAATCTGATGAAAGTCATATATAGCAAACCAACAGCCAACATCATACTAAATGGACAAAATCTGAAAGCATTTGCTCTAAGGTCAGGAACAAGACAAGAACATCTATTATCTCCATTCTTGTTCAACACAGTCCTGGAAACTTTGGCCAATGCAATTACAGAGGAGAAAGAAAAGGAATAACAATAGGAAAGAAGAAGTTAAATTACCATTTTTTGAAGATGACATGATACTCTATATAGTGGGCTCCAAAAACTCTAAAAACCTGTTAGATTGAATAAATTCAGTAGCATCGCTGGATACGAAGTCAATACTCAATAATCAATAGCATTCCTGTACATAAATAAAACTGACAAAAATAAGGTGTTCCATGAGGAGCACCACAAGAAATTCCTGACCACTAAATCAGCATTATAAAAGTTCTCAAGGATATCCCTGACAGAGACTATGAAGCCAACAATGCCAATGAATCAAAAAGAATGAATACAAGTGGGACGAACAGCTAATTAAAAGAAAAGAAATCGGCAACAGAAAAATAATACGATCACAGGCATAAGTCAATACTTAGTAATAACTCTCTATGTGAACAGTCTTAAATCCCCAATTAAATATAGATTGGCAGAATGAATCAACAAACAAATGTAATATTCAATAATACACAAACACAAATTTAACCAAATATAAAATACATGGATTAAATGGGAAAGGATGGAAAAAAAATTCCATGCAAAAGGAACGTGGAAAAAAGAAGTTGTTAATCTAATTTCGGACAAAGTAAATTCCAAGCTAAAACTGATCAGAGAAGACAAAGTTACTATAGACTGGCTAAGGGAACAATTCCATGGAAGGAGTCAGCAATTATAAACATATATACAGCTCATACCAGCACATCCAACCTCAGAAGAAAACACCCTACCATCACAAAATGACAAACCATCTAGATCAAGAAACCAACGAAACAGTATCAGAACTGCACCAAACTTTTGAGCCAATAGATTTAATAGATATCTATGGAGTATTCCACCCAACAGCAAGAAAATACATATTTTTTCAGCAGGACATGAGACATTTTCCAACACTGAACACATACTAGCCGAATAGTATGTTTAAGCAAGGAACTTATCTTGTATATATTATTCTATCATAATAAAATGAACTAAATCAATGACCAAGGATACCATAGAAACCATGTAAATGTATGGAAATTAAATAATACCCTCTTGGATAATCACTAAATCACAGATGAAATTAAGTAGGGATTACACATCTTTTATAATCAAATGATAATGTTAATAGGATTTACCAGAAACTTCAGGACACAATGATAAAGTAGTCTTAGTGGTAAATTTATAGTAGTAAATTTCCACATCAGGAAAACAGAGAAAGCACAATCTATGGATACACCTCAAGGTCCTTGAAAAATAAGAGCAATCCAAATCCAAAATTGGCACAAAGAAGGAAATTATACAGATCAGAGCAGTGATTAATGAAAATGAAACTAAAAGAACAATAAAGAGTCAATAAATTGAACTGGCTTCTTGAAAGAACATACTAAATAAGGAAACCCTTACTAACCTCAGCAAAATAAGGAAAGAAAAGATCCAAATTGATGCAATTAGAAATTAAAAAGGCAGGGTCCGGGGAGATAGCTCCATGGCACAAGTGCCTGTCTGGCAAGTGCAAGGTCGTGAGTTCGGAACCCTGGTCCCGCCCAAAAACAAAACAAATTAAAAAGGCAATGGACTGGCCAAATTAAAGCACCTGCAAGCAGGAACAGGGGCTGGAGGTTTGATCCTGGGGCCTACAGTGCCTGCCCTGCCCCAGCAGCGTGCTGAAACAGCAATTGAGATGGGCATGGTGGCACACTCCTGTAATCCCAGCTCTTCAGAGGCTGTAAACTGGTGGATCACTAGTAGTCAGATCTAGTAGTGAGACCCTGAACACTTGTAGTCCTTCCCCTAAAAATAAATAAAAAACAAAAAATAAAAACAAAATTAACCATAAAAAAGAAATTAAAAATGCAAAAATTATTATGGATTCTACCCTAATCTAGAAGATCACTGCTACTCTGAGAATCTGTACCTAATTAAGATGCAAAATTCAGAAGAAATGAATAGATTCTTAGATATATATATGAATGACTGAGGTTGATCCATAAAGATAAAAATCCAGCAGAGTCCAATAACAGGTAATGAATTTGAAGTAATAATAAAAAACCTACCAACTAAGAAAAGCGCAGGTCCCAATAGATACACTGACAAATTGTAAAGAACTTTAGAAAAGACCTAATGTCAACATACCTTAAATTCTTTCATAAAATCAAAGGGGAAGTGGTACTCCCAAAGTGATTCCTGGAAGCAAGCATCACCCTAATTTCAAAACTAGAAAAAGATCCAACAAAAAAGACAACTACAGGCCAATCTTATTAATAAATACTAATTCAAATATCCTCAATAAGAGCAGTAAGGGGGAAGACAGTGCAGTAGAATAAGTGCCTGGGGGGCTGGGGAGATAGCTCCATGGCACAAGTCCCTGCCTGGCAAGTGCAAGGTCGTGAGTTTGAACCCTGGTCCTGCAAAAAAAAAAAAAAAAAAAAAAAAAAAAAAAAAAAAAAAAAAAAA